>JAQIFY010003710.1:0-12331 GCA_028533085.1 Varecia variegata
GGTGATGATCAGGGAAACCAATTTTCTGGTGAGTACATGTGGTGCTTATTTTTCCATTCTTGGGATGTTTCACTTAATAGAATGGGTTCCAACTCTATCCAGGAGAACCAAAGAGGTGTCGTATCAGCATTATTTCTTATAGCTGAGTAATACTCCATGGTATACAAATACCACATTTTACTAATCCATTCATGGATGGATGGGCATTTGGGTTGTTTCCACATCTTAGCAATTGTGAATTGTGTTTCAGATGTTAATTAGCTTGTATATACCCCAAATTAATCTTGTTTCCTAATATTACTATGGTAGATTATGGGAGAAACTCTGTACTTCAATTTGTGAAGACATAATGGATGGGTAATTCCTCTATTCCACCTCCTTGAGGAGTGAGAACTGGGGAGGGCACTGGTAGAAAGATTGACAGGTAGATGCAAAATCTTCTTTAGAGCATCTGAAATAGCCAGAGAAGGGGAATATTTAGCTTGAGTCACAACCTGTTACTGACATTGATGTGCATTCACTAATAACCTCCCTCCCAGCACCACCACCATCACCCTCACACCTATATGCACATTTTTTGCGAACCACTCTTCCCCTGATTAGGGACACCCAAAATCTTTTAGTCTTCACTGATAACATTGGTTTCTCAAAAATTTTAAAGCTATTCATATGTTCAGCCCTTAGCAATGTCAGGTATCCAGAATTCATGCATTATTTATGCTGAAACCTGAAATATATTTTTTAAATTTTTACATATATTTCTTTTTTTTTCCTTTTTCAAATTTTGCCTTTATCATTCAGTTAAATGTGCCCTTATAGAATACTTCAACAACCTTCTCAAGGAAGAGTTGAAATATCAGTTCAAAGAAAAAATTCTGAAAGAATGAGGTGTCTTCCTTCAGGATCACTGTGTTTATTAAGTCAGGGGCCTCTATTTGGTGCCGTGTCCATAACAGGATTCATAGGTCTAGGCACGGAATTTGAAATCCACACTTCATTGCTTATCTTCTCAGACCCTTCTCAGTACTGCTTGATCAGTCCACAAGGCTCTGTGTCTGTGAAGCACAAGACAGGGCTTTTATTAGACTTTATCTAAGGATTTAATTAAAGGAAACTGGAACCACCTTTGTGAGAGACAATGAGAAGAAGATGGGTGATAGTGGGGGAGTTGCTAAGCAACAATGCAAGTCTGACCCTAAGTGAGGAAAAGGAAAGGAAAGTTAGGTGAAGTCTCCAGGACTAACTTTCAGTCTAAGGAAGGTTTTATGCCAAAATCCACTGCCTGAGAAACTCCACGTCTGCCAGGAAGGGGCCCGCATGGGTAGTATAGGGTCTGCACTCAGTCAGTGGCTGGAAAGAGCCCTGAAGAAGTATAGCCTTGGTGCAAATGCAGTAGTGGGCATCAGAGCTCAGCAGCTGGCACACTTGTTAAATTCTGGTTTTTGCAGTTGGAGGTCTGTGAGGTACATTTTCTCCATCACACCAGAGTCTCCATAGCCTACAAGCAATCTCTGTTCTTATACTCAGAGTTTTCTTACTTCCTCAATGACTTTGCTTCTTGTTATCTTATATTAAATCAAGTTCTCCCTTTCTAGTATATCTTTCCCTCCCTCCCACCCAGGAATATAGATTCATGCTGGGATATCTCCATTAAAATAATAATAATGATAATAAATGTAATTAACCCTCTTGATACTGAATTGATTTCCATCTTATACCTCATTTCTCTCTTTCTCTTTATTGACATACTTCTTGAGATTGTTGCACAATGTGCCTTAACTTTGAAATCTGCCATTTACTTATCTGGCCAGCTGCCATTTACTTTCTGTTCAGCTTCTAATAATACTAGACACACACACCACACACACACACACACACACACACACAAGCTCTTTCAATATTTTATTGGCAAATCAACTGGAAATTCCTTTCACCTCATTAAATGTTCCAACCGCAATTGATACATTTGACTATTCTTTCTTATTGAATTAATCTCTCTTGGGTTCCCTGACATAAAGCTATTTAGTTTTCTACATATATGTTTGGTTCACTTTTCTTTGCCAAGCATTTTTCCTCAATTTCATATCTCATCAGCATACCTCAGATCTTCGATTTTCTTATCTTTTCCTACTATCTCCTTAGGTGAAATAAGCATCATGCTGCTTTAGTCAACACGTTATGCTGATACTTTCCAATTTTACCTCTTTAGCCTAGAATTTTCCTTTGAGCTCTAGTCCCATTTATCTAAATTCTTACTTGATATCCTCATGTGTATGTCTCATGCATTGCAAATATGTACTGAGCAGAAATCCTGATTTCTTTCCCCAATTCTATTTCTCCTTGTACCTACTATTTATCAGAAAATGGTGCCAGAATTCATTTAGTTATTCATGCAAGAAAAATTGGAGCCATTTTGCACTCCTTATGCTACCTCAACCATTATATTAGAACTTAAGTCTTTCTTATATTTTATTATTTTATCTATAATCTATCCATTTTGTCTGATATCTGCTGTCACCACCCTGATTGACCTCTCATTTGGCTTATTTCAATAACCTCTGAACTCATCTCCAGAACATCTCTCATGATCCTTCTTATCCATTTTCCATAGAGTGGGCAGAATAATACTTCTACATTAAGAATCAAATAAATTTATTTCAATCTACAATACTTTCCTTTTGCACTTAGAGTAAAATATGAGTTCTTTACCTTAGGCTACTAAGATCTCTTCTTGGTCTTGTTCCATTTATCATTTGGATTTCACCTCAAGAGCACTCTCTCCTTTTCTATTATGGTCCAGACAAACGGTTTGAAGATATTCCCACATGCCAAATTTTTCTCATTATTTCACATTTTCCTCTACCTATACAGTCTTCACCTAAACTTTGTTTAGCATTACCATACTCATCAATTTTCTACGTAAAAATCCAACATATTAAGAACGTGCTCTTTTTCCTCAGAAATGGCTCCATTTGAACAAATTTTATAGCAAACCTATTATTGCAAAGTATTAAAATATTCTTATTCTTCAGTTCTCAAAATAAATGTTGCTTTATCAGAAACCTTGCCAGAAAATCCTTTGCAAAGCATTCTCCACCTTATGGAATCTTACCCCTTACCCAGTTTCCTTCAAACAGCTATTTTAATTACCATATATTTCATTAAGCTTATATCTGATTGGATCACCTGGAATTATTTTACATACTGCTAGGAAAGCCACAGCATTGCTAAACAATGATATATTGGTTTCGTATCACTCAAAATTTTCATTTTAGACTTTTAAAAAGAATACTTTGAATCTTATTCAACACTTATTACTCTTGTACATAGAAAAATGTCATTATATGCAAAATAAATGATTAAGGTGTGCCTACACCTTCCTTGAATTCAGAATTCAACTTTTCTAAGTTGTATTTTTTATTCATAGTTATTGCTGTTCATGTTTTCCATGCAATATTGTCCTTCATGCTGCTAAAGGAATTGGCGAATGCAGAGAAATAAAGAAAGAATTTTATTCAAAGATTGCTTTGCCATTATTTTCCAAATTTTAGAAACTAAGCCACTAGCACATATATTTCAAGTTTTGGTGTTGGCACTTTCTTAATCTCAGCAGAAGTTGTTAAGATTCTGGGCTTCTATTCCTTCTTCAGATAGTCCTGAAATATCTTGTGTACAGAAATGCCAATGGATGTAGCTTTCTGGATCTAACACCAGGAATAACAAGCAGAAACACTTTTACATGAACTTATTCTTTAATTGTTGACTCCTCTGTCTATATCAAATAGGCCAGCCTCATCACTTCTACTTCCTATAAATTTTAGCCAGCTTAGCCTTCTCTCTGACCCTAAGCCCTGTGGATATCTCTTTTCCTCATTTATAAATTGAAGGGAAATTCTCTGTTCTTTATTTTATTATTTTATTATACACACACACACACACACACATTTTAGAGGTATGGCTATGTCTGTGAATTCCTTTCCCTTAAGGCTCTAATGGCTGGGACATTTTGTCAAATAAAACACCAACCTCCACTGGTTTGTTGACATGTGAACAGCCTGAACACGTGTACGTAGGCAGACAATAACAACTACTTCTGCTAAAAGACTGCCACCTGTACCACAGCAACAGGAATATGCTCTTAGTCAGCTGATGAATACTAAGTTCAGAGATGTTAAAATGTAAATTTAAAAATATTTACTTTTGGATTGGTAAAATAAAGGGTGTCTTTTATTTAATCTTTTTATTGGCTAGCTCTCCTTCTGAACTGAAGATTGCATAAAGTTGTATCTATTTTGTTCACCTTGAACAGACTATGGTAATGCTTGATGCATATTGGCTGTTCCATATATATTTGTTGAATAAATTTATAAATGAAGCCACATAATGGAAAAATTCCACATATTTGGATTTATTTTTTTACAGTGACAATAGTAAAGCAACTAGTTAAAACAAAACCATTTCAATCTTAGGACTCTTGGATTTTATAGAGAAAATTCAACTTTTTAATGAAAATGTTTTAATATGAAAACCAAATAGTCAAGTATAATATATATGTTTACTACCATTTTATTAAATTTCACCATATGGCTTTGTGTTAGCTCAGGCTGCTATAACAAATTACTATGGACTAGGTTACTTCAACAACAAACATGTATTTCTCACAGTTTTGGAGGCTGGAAGCCTGAGATCAGAGTTCCGGCATGGTTGGATTTTTGGTGAGGGCTCTCCTCCTGGTATACAGAAGGCCATCTTCTTACCGTTTCTTCTGGTGGTAGAAAGAGAGGAAGTTAGCTCTCTGGCCTCTTCTCATAAGGGCACTAATCTCATTTATGAGGCTTCCACCCTAGTGGCAGTGGCCTAATTACCTTCCAAAATCTCTACCCTCAAATACCATCACATTGGGATTAAAGTTTCAACATATGAATGGGGAAAGGGCACAAACATTCAGTTCACTGTGTTCCACTTCTAGACCCCCCAAAATCATGTCCTTCTCACATGCAAAATACATTCATTCTATCACAATAGGCCCCAAATTCTTAACTTGTTCCAATATCAACTCTAAAGTCTCATCTAAGCATCATCTAAATTACATACAGCTGAGATTTGGTGTACAATTCATCCCGAAACAAAATTCCTCTCTAGCTGTGAACATATAAAATCAAATGTATTAGTCAAGGTTACCCAGAGAGACAGAATCAGTAGAACAGTCAGATTGGAGGGTAGGTAGATAGATAGATAATGAGAGAGGAATTATTAGGGAAATTGCCTCACATAATTATGAGAAGTTCCTGCAATAGGCTGTCTGCCTTGTCCTTAAGACCAAAACACTTTTGCTTGCAGCAGAATTGCTCTTTGGGCCTCTCCTATAAAATTCAGGAAGGCTGATCATCTTCCTTCATTTTTTCCTCTTTCCTTCCTTTTTTTTTTTTTTTTAATTTCAAAATATTAAGGGGGGTACACAGGTTTTAGGTTACATGGATTGTTTTTGTAATGCTTGAGTCCTGGCTATAGGTGTCCCCATCATCCAAACAGTGTTCATATTACCCATTGGGTTGATTCAAATTGGCAGTTTTGCTGCTGGGATAGCTGATTAAGTCTGTGGTTCACACCCATGCTAATCTCTTTATCAAGTGGTCACTGAGTCACACACTTGGTGTTTACTTTTGAACATGTTTTCTGACTTTTTGCAATAAACACAGGGTCAGAAATTTCCAAATCTTTAAGTTACAGTTTTTTGTTTTTTGTTTGATTGTTTGTTTGTTTTGCTAATTAATTCTGACTTTAAGTAATTTCTCTCTTCTCACTTTGCTATAAGTGGTCAGGAGGAACTAAATTTCTTCAACACTTTGCCTAGATATCTTTTCAATTAAGTTTCCAATTTTCAAAAAACATTAGAACATGCACAGAATTCAGCCAAGTTCTTTGCCACTTTATAACAAGGATTATTACTCTTTCTCCATTGTCCGGTAACATGTTCCTAACTTCTGTCTGAGATATCACCAGAATGGCCTTTACTGTCCATATTTCTACCAACATTCTGCACATGATTATTCACATGTTATTTAAGAAGAGGGAATATTTCTTTATAGCTCCGTTTTTCTTTCTTAGCCCTCACCAGAATCACTTTTTGGCAGTCCCTTCAAGGATAATCTTGGGCCAAGCCGGTGGCTCACTCCTGTAATCCTAGCACTCTGGGAAGCCAAGAGGATCACTCGAGGTCAGGAGTTCGAGACCAGCCTGAGCAAGAGAGAGACCCTATCTGGGTTTGGTGGTGCACACCTGTAGTCCCAGCTGCTTGGGAGGCTGAGGCAGGAGGATCACTTGAGACCAGGAGTTTGAGGTTGCTGTGAGCTAGGCTGACATCAGGGCACTCCAGCCTAGGGCAACAGAGCTAGACTCTGTCTAAAAAAAAAAAAAAAAAAGAAAAAAAAGATAATCTTGGCTTTTTCTAGCATACACTTCAAAAATTCTTCTTGCTTCTTCCCATTAGGCTGTTTTAAAGCTGCTTCCACAATTTTATATATTTGTTACAGTAGCACCCCGCTTCTTGGTATCAATTTCTGTTTGAGTTTGGCAGCTATATAACAAATTACCAGACTATGTGCATTATAAATAACAGAAATTTATTTCTTACAGTTCAAAGGCTGGAAGTTTAAGATTTGGGTGTTGATGTCATTACATTCTTGTGAGGACCGTCTTTTGTCCTGACAGTCTACTTCTGGATCCTCATATGGAGAAAAGACAGCGGGGAGCTAGCTCCCTGGCCACTTCTTATAAGGGTGCTAATCCCGTTCCTGAGGGCTCCAACCTCATGACCTAATTTCCTCCCAAAGGCCCCACCTCCACACACCATCACATTGGGATTAGAGTTTCAACATATGCATTTTCGGGGGCAGATACCAACATTCAGTCCATCGCGGTTTTTCAATCAAAATTTTGAAATGTAATTGCTAATGTTTAATATTATGAAATATTTTTACTTTATCAAACAGCCACAGGAATACCTATGAATTCTGCTCTTGAAGCTGTCTTTGCAAGCCAGAAGAATCTAGTTGTATTATAAAAAGAAATCAAAACAGTATGAAGACAATTTTTTCCCAGAAAAGTTTTGTGAATGTTTTGTGATTACAATACTTCTTGTCCTATTTAAAACTCCAATATTTTTTAAGTCTTTGTTTTAAAAAAAATTGGCAGTTATAATTTTACAACCTATGAGGACTGGTGAATCCTTACATAAAGATGTGTTTTGTTGTGTGCTTAATGATACATCTTCTCTAACCTCACATAAGAGAAAGGACAGGGCTGTACCCTGACAATGTCACAGCTGTTCTAAATTCTCTTCCTTAGTCAGATCCCAGCTTTTATAGCTTGTGCAGCTGTCAGCAGCAGTGCTTTTTCTTTGTTAGGCAGAGAAATGCCTAAACTTATAATTAGAGCCCAGTTATGAAAATGTAACTAGTTAATCATAGCTTTCATTAGGGCTTTTTGCATTCCAAAGGGATTTGAACATAGCTAAGAATGGTGGAAGTCACCAAACAAAATTAGCTTGAATTATTTTAGGGTTTATTTTCTAATTCACATACAAATATTAATCTCACCATATGACTCATAATTGTCATTTGAACTATTATTTAACATCTTTAAATTATCTAAAATATTTACATTACCTGTAACACCATTATTCAAACTTGACCCCTCTTCTTTAGTGAAATTATTTTAATTATGTCACTGTGATACGTGGAAGCAAACTAATAGTAACTGTAGTAACAATTTCTTAGCGGTAACACCATCAGAACATGGTGATATTTAAATAAGTAATCAAAGTAATACAAACAAAACTACAAAAACAATGATTTTTTAAATTAAAATTATAAGTTAATATGGTGGTTTACATTAATTAAATATAAATCATGGATAAGGATAAGGTTATTTTTAGTTAATTATAGTCTAGTCTAATGTGTGATTTTTCAATTTTCCCTCTCGTTTTCTGCATTGCAACTTCTGTCAAACTTCCCTTAGTGCAACATAACCTTGTACCACTTGGACTTCACTCGTTGCAAAGACTTCATTCATGAACTGAGTCTGACTGATGTTTTCCTCGTAGTACTGCTATTTGAAGGTGCCAACCCAATCTGCACCATGTATCAAATGATACAAAGACAGCTTGGCAGCATTTGGTTAAAAGGCGGTTACTTAAAACATGTAAAATACACTCAAAATGAATTTTATTTTATTTGCCAAGTAAAAATGAATTATATTAAAACCTTTATAGATAATTTCTTGGCTCTCAAGAATCTGTCTGGCAGCCAGAGCTGCTTGCCTCCCACTAGGTTGATTACTAGGACGGGCTCTTCTGCTTCGTGAGGACCTCATGTCTATCGACATTCTACACCTCTCAATACAGCAGAGTTTTCTCCCCTTCTCTTTATGTCTAAATTAGATTTTACAGATCATGAGCTCAATAACAATACTGAAAATATGTAAACTTCCTTGCGCCTTTGTTTATGCTTTTGTTTTTTCTCTTGACTGCCAATATCCTAACACTGGCTGAGCTCAACTTTCTATTTTCTCTAGAGTTTCTGGAGAAAGATTTAACAGAGCAAAGTTGATCACAAAACTCAGTTGGGCTCCAACACATCAAAGCATTCTATTCATTTTCCCAGATCAGCTCATGATTTGAAATTACTTTTTTGAAATGTCCTATTATCCTCTAATCATGCTTCCCAAACACACACATTCAACAGATTATTCTGTCTCCTAAATTACAGATATTGTACTAACAATCAGAAAAAGCCAATTCCTCCCCTCCTCATTCCAAGAATGTGCAAACACAAAAGCATACCTACAGTTGCAGTTGCAACATCTTCCATTCCTTTTTGCTGTCCCACTAAAGCGAAGATTGCAAACTGCAGCCCACTGGTGAGATACGCCTCGCTGCCCGATTTGGCAAATAGAGTTATAATCGAGCACAGCAGTGTCCATTCTTTTACCTGCTGTTGGTGTCTGCTTTCCCATTTAAATCACAAAGTTGAATAGTTATAACAGAGACTGTATATCTCTCAAAGCCAAAAATATTTGCACAGTTCCTTCACAGAAAATGTTTGCCAACTCTGCAGTAAAGCAACCAACAATTCTCATCTAATGCTGCACTTCAAAATATTTGCTTTGTACTTTATCTTTTTCAGCCTTTTCAAGAACTTTTTGAATTTATAATACATTTATATTTAATTTTACATTCAGATTTTTTCTTCTGTCTGCATCCTTCCTGTTGCCTTCTAACTGTTCTCAAGTATCTCAAATATAAAAATATCAACACCCACCACCAATCAACTAACCAACCAACCATCCCTTGACTATATATACCCCTGTAGCTATCATAATTATCTTCTCTCCTTTCAAGAAAAAATTGTTTAAATTTTCTTTATTCCTGACATCCATGTTATCACTTTTCATTAACTCTTCTGCTCAGTATAATCTGGCTTCAGTTTCCATTTTCCCACCAAAACAATGCAAAGCTCCCCTGCATCCTCCATCACCTATGCAATTGTGCCCAAACTTTTCTGTTTCTCAGAATCATTAGGAGGGTTTGATAAACACAGATTATCCAAACACACTTCAGAGTTTCTGATTCAGTAGGTCTAGGCTATTGCCCGAGATTTGCATTTCTAACAAATTTTTGATGCTACTGGTCTTGGGATCATACATTGAGAAGCACTGGCCTATTGAATATTTTTAAATGTTTCTCTCTGACACTGTTGCCAATGTTCTCCTCCTTAATATGTTCTCTTATTTAGCTCCTTTGATAACACATTCATCCTTTTCCTTCTACCTGTCTGCCTTTTCTCAAGTTGTTTTTTCAATCTTATCCTTCTCTACTAGTGTTTACATGTTGAGATTCCTTCAGGTGGCAGAGTTCATCCCCTTTGCTTCTATATCATCTTCTTGAGAAGCCTCAGTTATTCAGAATCCTACACAAGCTTCTGTTAACACCTACATGAATAAATCCCCAATTGATATCCCCGACCCAGGACTCAACTCTGACACGCAGACTTGCACAATTTTCTATTGCCATCTCCACTTGTCATTTAAGTATTGGATCTCAAATACTTGAGGTCTCCAATATTGGTATCTCAAAATGTTCAAGAATGAATTCATAATCTTTGCTTTGTAAAATGTGTCCTTTTATATTTTCCCCTAGCTTAGAAAAAACACAACTGTCACATCAGTTGTTTATGCCAGAATACCTTTTATTCCATATCCTTCCCAAATTCAAGCTATCACCAAGGTCTGTTGGTTTTAGCTCGTTGACATTTCAAACCTTTTTATTCCCTGCAATTTTACAGTCTTGACTTTAGTCAAAGTACAACCATTTTATTCTTCCTTAAAGAATTGCAGCAGCTTTCTAATTGGTCTTCTTTTCTCCATTCCACGCACTTCCAAACTTTCTCTTTTATGGATTTTATTTCCTTGATTTTAAAAAAAGAAATAGGAATCTCAACCCAACTGATTTAATAGTTTTTAATACTTCATAGAATAAGTATTAGAACTTAATTCTAAGTCATCAGACCAAAAACCTGTAGCATATGCTACAAACGACTTCATGTTGTGACTACTGTCCACATCCCCAGCACCGTCTCCAGTCACTCCATTATTTTCCTTGCTCCAGTGAAGCTGTTCTTACTTTATTTCCTTAAATACATATGATCCTCTAACCACAGAGCCTTTACACATTTGTCTCCTTCTTTCCAGGAAAGCATACACCATGAATGTGTTTAATCTGAACTATGAACTCCCATGGGGTGCAAAGGGCATTTTTAACACTGTGCTAAGAGACTTGACCAAACTTTAACCTGGCTTCCATCTGTACTAGGCTGTGTCACTAAAGGTGATCCCAGCTCCTATGTTGAGTTTTTGCTCAAAAAAGCACAATACTGACAAAGCATAAAATATACTTTGTCTCAACTCACACTGACAAACCATTTCCAGTAATTTTCTACTTATGTAACCGAGTCTAAGCTTATACCACTCTCCATAGGGCGGCCAATAAGTGGAGAGACAAGGTGTCAGGGCAAGGGAAACGACTTTTATTCCAGCAAACTGAGAAGATGGAGGACTAGCATCCTGAAGAACCATCTTAAGTTAGTATGAACTTTAGGCTTTTTATGTTAAGGTGGGGGGATTGCAAGAGCTAACCGAGGACCACAGACATCTGGACGTCAATGAGGGTCTGAGAAACTTGCAAAACTTTGTTGCTCTTGGTCAGTTAACTTTGGATAAGTAGGGCAGATCACTATGTTCCTATTAATCTTTAATATAGCGTTGTTAATTGTGTGTATACTTTTTTTTTTTATCTCCCCAGGAGTTAGTTTTGGGAAAGGGACAGTTATCATCTTTTTCTTAGACTGTGTGTATAACTAAGCAGAAGCTTTTAACCTAAAGGATATTACCACACAGGGCAAAATAAAAATGTAGCTAGTTATATTAAGCCTCCCTTCCACTGTTACGCTTATTCTTCTTCTGTAATTTTTTATTTTTTTATAACCACTGTCTGGTTCCCCATAGCCTTCTAGTCCCTTTATTTTTCCTCCTTTTTACTTCCCCATAGACCCTTTTTGTTCTCTCTCTGATCTCCCTTTAAAAACCTCAGTTACTTTTGTCTCAGTGGGAGTTGCGTTTGGTGAATACTGGAATTTCTCCACCACTGCAGTAGTCTAAATAGTCTGTCTTGCTGCCTTTAACAAGTGTCCAGTGCGATTCCACTTTGACATTAATTATCACCTGCTAAGCCTTTATATTTCAGATCAAGTATCATATTCTCAGGGAATCCTGCCTTAACTGCCCTTCTCCCAACCATATAAGTTCAGCTACTTTGTAATCCACTTTGTTAAAAGGTACTTTCAAAAAAGTTAAAACCAAAATGCTTAGGTGGATGTGAAATGAACACATGTCAAAAAAGCAGAGACTTTTATAGATCAACTTTACTGAAATAAACTTGCAAATGGGTGGACGCAGAACTTTTTTTTTTTTTTTTTTTGTCAGGGTAGAGAGCTAGAGCAGGGCATGGGGAGAAAAAAGTAGTTTCTCCACTGTACAGAATTGATTTGCATGTCTATAGATAAGAATTATAGGCATTATTACCAGTTATCTACAACTTACAGAATGGTAAAGTAGCTCAAAGGCAATGAAAGCCCATAGCTTTCACAGATACAGAATCAGACAACTAAGAATGTGTTCTGAACAGTACATGGTTTCCCTCTGAAGCACAAATTTTTCCCTTTTGTACTTTTTGACTTTTATATCTCAATCTTTAAAACCGTTTTTTTTTTTTTTT
>JAQIFY010003711.1:0-12330 GCA_028533085.1 Varecia variegata
AACTCAAACAAATCAGCCAAAAAAACAAAACAAAACAAAAAAACAACCTTTTAAAAAGGGGGCAAAAGACAAGAACAGAAATTTTTCAAAGAAGATAGACAAAAATGCCCAATATCACTTATCATCTGGGGAATGAAAATTAAAACCACAATGAGAGAATACCTTACCCCTGTCAGAATGGCTATTATTAAAAAGCGTGCATGCAGAGACAAAGGAAGGCCCTTACGGTGTCGCTGGGACTGCAAATTACTACAACCTCTATGGAAATAAATATTGACTTATTGCTCAATCCAGTAATCCCACTACTGAGTATCTACTCAAAGGAAAATAAGTCATTTTTATAAAAAATGACATCTACATTTGAATACTTATCACAGCACAATTCACAATTTCAAAGATATGTAATCAAACTAAGTGGCCAAAAATTCATGAATGGGTTTAGAAAGTGTGTGTATGTGTGTGTGTGTTTGTGTGTGTGATGGAGTACCACTCAGCCATGAAAAGGAGTGAAATAATGTCTTTTGCAGGACATTGGATGGAACTGGAGACCATTATCCTAAGTGAAGCAACTCAGGAATGGAAAAACAAACACCATATGTACTGCCTAATACCTGGGAGCTAAACAACGGGCACACACAGTTATAAGGAGATTTAAATGTAATTGGAATCTGAGGAGGAGGAGGGTGGCAAGGAATGATGGGTAAAAACTTACTTATTGGGTACAATGTACGCTATTCTGAGGATGGGCACACTAAAAGCCCTGACTTAAGCATTACACAATGGGTCCATGGAACAAAAACATTTGTAAACTCTTCATATTTTGAAATAAAAAATAAAATAAAATTAATAGGATGAAAGAAATCACAATTACAGCAGAAAGAAATGAAATTGAAACTAAAAAAAATGAAAGATTAGTGAAAAACTTTTTTTAAAAAAGATAAATCAAATTGATAAACCTTTAGTTATACTAAGAAAATAAATAAGAAGACACAAATAAATAAAAGGAGACATTACAACCATGCCACAGAAATACAGAGGATTATTAGAGAATATTATAAACCACAATACACTAACAAGGAGTAATGGATAAATTACTGGACAGGTACCACCTACCAAGAGTGAACCATGAAGAAATTAAAAATCTGAACAGACTAATAATGAGTAATGAGATTAAAGCAATGATATTAATAAAAAGATTTTGATCAGAGAATAGCCCAGAACTTGATGGTTTCACTGCTGAATTTTACCAAATGTTTAAAGAACTAATACCAATGCTACCCAAGCCCTTAAAAAAAATATTAAATAGAAGGGAAAACTTCCAAACTCATACTATGAGGCCAGTATTACACTGATACTAAAACCAGATAAGGACACACACAAAAAGAAAGCTACAGGTCAATTCCCCTCATGAACATAGATACAAAACTCTTCAATAAAATAATACCAAAGCAAATTCAACAATACATTAAAAGAATCATTTGTCATGATGAAGTGGAATTATTCCCAGCAATGCAAGCCTTGTTCAACATACATAAATGGATAAATGTTATATATCACATTAGCAGAATCAAGAACAAAAAACATGAGAACAATTCAATAGTTGGAGGAAAAACATTTGATGAAATGCAACATCCCTTCATGATAAAAATTCTCAAAAAACTGGATACATAAAAACATATATTAAAACAATAAAGGACATATATGAAAACCCCATAATTAATAACTAATATACTGAATAGGAAAAAATTGAAAATATTTTCTCTAAGATCTTGAAGAAGACAAGAGTGCCCACTTTTATTCAACATAGTACTGGAAGTCCTAGACTGAACAATAAAGCAATAAAATAAATAAAAAAAAAGCATCCAAATTGAAAAGAAATAAGTCAAACTATCTTTTCTTATCAATGACATGATCCTGTATTTAAAAAAAAAAAAAAACAAAACTTAAGACTTCACCAAAAAACTGTTAGACCTGTTAAGCAAATTCAATAAAGTTGCAGGATACAAAATCAACATTCAGAAATCAGAAACATTTCTATACACCAACAGCCAACAATCCGAAAAAGAAAACAAGAATGCAATCCAATTCACTGTATTAACCAAAAAATAAATAAATAAAAGACCTAGGAATAAATTTAACCAAAGAAGTGAAAAATATCTATAGTAAAAGCTACAAAACACTGATTGAAGAAATTGAAGCCCACACAAAAAATGGAAAGATATCTCATGCTCAAGGATTAGAAAAACTAATATTGTCAAAATTCCCATACTGCACAAAGTAATCTACAGATTCAATGCTATCCCTATCAAAATACCAAAGACATTTTTCACAAAAATAGGAAAAAAATCCTAACACTTGTATGGTGCCACAAAAGACTCCAAATAAGTAAAGCAATCCTGAGCAAAAGAACCAAGTTGGAGCTATCACATTATCAGACTTCAAAATATACTACAAAGCTATAATAACTATAATAGTATGGTACTCATGTCAAAACAGATACACCAGACCAGTGGAACAGAATAGAGAACCCAGAAACCAATCCATGCATTTATAGCCAACTCATTTTCTAAAAAGGTGCCAAGAACACTCTGGAGAAAGGACAGTCTCTTTAATAAATGGTGTAGGGGAAACTGAATAATGATACGTAGAAGAATGAATTCCTATCTCTCGTTATGTACAAAAATCAATTCAAAATAGATTAAAGATTTAAATATAAGACCTGAAATTATAAAACTAAAAGAAAAAAACATTGCTTTAGGACATTGGTCTGGGCAAATTTTTTTGTGTGTAAAACCTCAAAAGCCCAGGTAACAAAAGAAAAAAAATAGAAAAATGTATTTACATCAGTCTACAAAGCTTCTGCAAAGCAAAGGAAACAATCAACAGAGTGAAGAGACAACCTACAGGAGAAAATACTTTCAGACTTGACAAGGTATTGATAACCAGAATATGTAAGGAACTCAAATAACTCAATAGCAATAAATAAATAAATAAATAAATAATTTTAAAAATGAGAAA
This sequence comes from Varecia variegata, assembly GCA_028533085.1. Classification (NCBI taxonomy): domain Eukaryota; kingdom Metazoa; phylum Chordata; class Mammalia; order Primates; family Lemuridae; genus Varecia; species Varecia variegata. Next base: position 3,019 of record JAQIFY010003711.1, read on the forward strand.
GTGATATCATACATATTTCTCCAAAGAAGACAGAAATGGCCAACAAGTATATGAAAAAATGTTCAACATCACTAGTCATCAGGTAAATTTAAATTAAAACCACAATGAGATACCATCTCATACCAATTAAAATGGCTGTTATCAAAAAGATAAAAAATAAAAAATGCTGGCAAAGATGCAGAGAAAGAGAATGGTGTACACTGTTGGTAGGAATGTAAATTGATATCTCTACTATGGAAAATAGTATGGAGGTTCCTCAAAACACTAAAAATAGATCTATTATATGATCTAGCAATCCCTCTGCTAGATAATATCCAAAACTAATGAAATCAGTATATAGAAGACATAACTGTACTTTCATGTCTATTACAACACTAGTCACAATAGCCAACGTAGCGGGCAACGTAAGTGTCCATCAATGGATAAATGGATAAAGAAAATCTGGTGCATATACAAAATGAAATACTATTCACCTATGAAAAGGAATGAAATTGTGTTATTTGCAGCATCAACTGGAGGGTATTATGTTAAGTGAAATAAGCCAGGCACAGAAAGACAAATATAACATGTTCTCACACATGTTAAACAAACAAAAAAAAATTGATCTCATGAAGGACAGGAGTAGAATGAAAATTATCAGATCCTGGGAATGAGAGGGGGAAGGGCAATGAATAGAAGTTGGTGAATGGGTATAAAATACAGTTAGGTAGAAGGAATAGATTATATTGTTCCATAGCACAGTAGGGTCACAATATTTGATAATAATTTATTGTATATTTCAAAATAGAAGAAAAATTTAGGAATGTTCTCAACACAAAGAAATGATAAATATTATATTTGAGTTGATGAATATCCTAATCACCCTGATTTAATCATTGAACATTGCATGCATGTATCAAAATTTCACATGTCCCATGAATATGTATAATTATTATACATCAATAAAATAACATACATTTCAAAGCAGACTGATAGTTTCCTACAAAATTTTTCTTTAAACTAATATCTTGAGTAATTTTACTCAGGAAATGGATCATACCTGGCTTATCTGCTTCTCTATTCTTGACAATTAACAGAATATTACATCCAGACCAGAAACATTTTAATGGATTATTTAATGAAATATTAGTGAATGAGTGAAAGTCAGAATTTTGAGTATTTTTGAATGAGTCATTTGGTCAGGTTATGTTAACATCCTTGACCTAATAGCAATATGTTTGGGCATCATTTCAAAGACACATTAAAGTGTAAGATACAAATATGACATTTTAAAAATTACTTGAAAGAAAAGTCATTTCTAAGATGTCATCTTTAAAATGTCAGTAAATCTATCTGCAAAAACACATTTAAATTATTTTTTCCTCAAAGAACAAATCAAAAGTGTTTTAAGTCTTTATTAAAAAGTGATTGTACTGAGAGAAGCTCTACACTTCACTTCAGGGGTTTCAACTACCATAAATAATACAGAGAGCAAATGTAGCATTGCAACTAGTTTTCACTCAAGTTCAGAACTTCTATAAGGTTGTAGAGTTAAAATGAATGTTTCAAATAATGGTAAATCAAAATCCATTAGGTACATTCTTGAAAAAAATTAGTAATCTTCTAATTAACATTAATCAAGATAGCAATAGAGAGTTCTTCAATAAACTATTGACATATTTTACATATATGTGGCAATGACAAATACCTAGTATACTGTTACATGGTATATAACATTTAATAATAATTTTTAAACACTATTATAAAAATGATGAAAATGTAATTAAAGAATTTATAAGTAAAGGAAAGAAAAAGCTTTGTTAATAACACATATTTTTTTCTCTTAGAAATGTTGACCAAGTAAAGATTTATCAAGAACATTTGTTCATGTAGTCAATAGCCTTCACTATTGAATTATTTTTTAATACAGAACTGCCTGTATACAAATTAAAATGTATGTTTCTATGTATTATTTGCTTTGTCAGGGTTTTTTTTTTTTTTTGTATATCACTTTTTAAAATGCATGTGCTAAGACATTATTCTGAGTAAGTGTATGCCAATCCCCTAATGGGTTCTATTTTTTGCCAGACAATTTATTTATTAAACTAATAACACATTGGCTTTTGTTGTTGGTTGGATGAGTGGATGAGTTGGATGGTTGCATGCTTTATAATCACTGATCAAATGTTAATGTCCTGAGATATTTAGGCATTTTGTTAATCCCTCCTTTTTTACTCTCTAGACAAATTAGCAACATCAGGAAGCTACCTAGAACTGAAATCCTATAGTTATCTAGAACTGAAATCCTAGGTAACTATACTATTATTACATATTACACATTTATCTCAAACATTATAGGTTGCTTGTGTTAATGACTCTATTGGACATTATGGTAAATAAAATTTCATTTAAAAGTACTAATAAATTCACCATAGATTTTGACATTGTATATTTTCTAGATTGAAAAATATAAAATACTATTTTTATAAAGGATATTAGGGGACATGAAGTGCCTTAGGAATCCAGAGGGTGGCTGAATTGATTAGGGGTGGCATTCTCAAAGATGTAGTTTGGTGTGGGGAGAAAGGAAAATTATAATTAATAAATGTTTATTGAATAGGTGACATTTTGTGCTGACTTTGTATGGTAAAATTGGGAGGACCTTGAATGGCCTAACTGCAGTTTTCCCTCCCTACTCTGCTCCCATGGGTACGATCCCATGGCCAAACCACACTCTTATCAAACAGACCAGGTGCAGTTTCTACTTATTTCTGAGTAGTAGAATTCAGCTTCCCATTAGGCTGCGGAATTATTCAAACAAGGCAGTCACATTCTCCTGCAGGAAGCAAGGAGCACCTTAACCTCTTCATGCTGCAGTGTCTGCCTCATACATCCCCTGTTCTGCTACCAAATGAAGCCCTGTGTGCCTCTGCATGGTGTGTGATGTCCTCTGCTCCTGGGCTGTGAGTACATCACACACAAACTTCTGTTGATCTCATCTGTCCAGTTTGTTTGCTGTGTGTTCAAACTTCCACATAACCATCCCTCATGGTTGGAGTCAAGAGGGGGTGAAAACTATGTGAGGTAAGGCATATATTAAGTAGCTACATTCAGCTATTCCACGATTTATGTGTATTTCAAAACATAATGTTGTACAAGATACATATAATTTTACCTGTCAATTTAAAAATAAATAAATAAAAATTTAAAAATGTGTATTGGAAAAAGTATATAAGTTTTCATTTAAGATAAGTTATAAAGAAGAAAATGGAACAAAAAAAAAAGAATTCTAGATTAATGATAAGTCTACAGGGAGTATGGGGAAGATCTTTATTAATTAATTTATTTTATTTTTTAATTTTTTTAGAGATAGAGTTTTCCTCTCTCGCCCAGGATGGAGTGCAGTGGCATGATCACAGCTCACTGCAGCCTCAAAGTCCTGGGCTCATGTGATCTTTCTGCCTCAGCCTCCTGAGTAGCTAGGCATACGGGCATGCACCTACCTAATTGTTTTATTTTTTTTTTAGAGATGGGGTCTCACTCTGTTGCCCAGGCTGGTCTCAAACTCCTAGCCTCAAGAGATCCTCCCACCTTGGCCTCCCAAAGTGCTATGATTACAAGTGTCAGCCACCATGTCCAGCTGAAAGGGAAGTTTTTGTTGGCAGAAAAATATTATGTGAGAATATACTATTGGCTATAGTCTGAATGTTTGTGTCTCCCCAAGATGCATATGTTGAAACCTAATCACCAATGTGATGATATTAGAACATAAGGCCTTTGGGAGGTGATTAGGTCCTGAAGGTGGAGCCCTCATGAATGGGATTAATGTCCTTATAAAAAAGTTCCCAGATAACTGCCTTACCCCTCCCACTATGTGAGGACACACCTAGAAGATGCCATCTATGCACCAGAAAGCAGTTCCCCACCAGACACTGAATCTTCACCTTGATCTTGGATGCCTCAGAACTGTGAGAAATATTTTTTTTTATTTATAAGCTACCCAATATATGGAATTTTGTTATAGAAGTGTGAATGGACTGAGATACTATATGAGAAAAATACTGTATGATAAAATTATATAAAAAATGCAGAGAAGAAAAAAATTCTACAAGCTAAAACAGTTTAATATTGCTTATAAGATATACTAGGTAGAAAATGGATCTGAAGATTCCAGAAATATTATAGATCCTTAAATATTTTATAAATTTTATTAGGGAATTTGAACATAATTCTAAATGCACTGAATCCCCTTTAAGGGATGTAAGATTGTCATACAATATTTCTTGCTGAAATTTTATGCTCCTTGAAGTCTGGAGAGTTGAAAGAAGGAAGAAAATCAAAGGAAGGCACACAATGCCCACATGACCCTCACTGGTGATGTTTACTTTGACCACGTGGTTTAGATGTTATCCCAGCTACACACTCAATAGTAAAATCTATCTGCACAGAGACATTTTAAGATCATGCAAATATCCTCCCCTCATCAACAGCCCTCCCCTTGGATTTAGCAATTACCAGTGATTCTCACCTGTACCAGTCTTCACTGTAATGTGTACAAAAAGATGATTTTCAAATTCTAGCATTTCTATCACATTTACTAGTCAGCAACCGACATTATGTATCCTCACTCTCTTTTTTATTTACTCACTCTAGCCTTAATATGAGCTCATGAATTTTTATTTTTGAATAATTTATAGTTTATTACTGTCCAAATCATTGTGATGTGAAATGTTTTCCAGGTTTGGACCACGGAAGCCTTTTCTAGCTGGTTTCTAAACATTCCTCAAACATTTGTTCTTTAAAGAATTCCTTTAATTTTAATTTCTGGCATAAATGATGCTCCAGATTCTTCCTCTATCTCCCCATCCCAGCCTCAAGGACCCATTCTCAGAAAGAACTAAGAAATATATTAATATATGTATACACTACATGTATTAGTCCATTTACATTGCTATAAAGGAAATACCCGAGACTGGGTAATTTATAAAGAAAAGAGGCTTATCTGTTTCATGGTTCTTCAAGTAGTAAAGAAGCATGGTGCTGGCATCTGCTAGGCTGCTGGTGAGGGGCTCAGGAAGCTTTTACTCCTAGCAGAAGGCAAGGGGAGCCAGTGTGTCACATGGCAAGAAAAGGAGCAAGACAGAGGAGGAGGTTCCATTCTCTTTTAAACAACCAGCTCTCTTGTGAACTAATTACTGTGGGAAGGACACCAAGCCATTGATGAGGGATCCACCCCATGTCCCACACACCTCCCACTAGGTCGCACCTCCAACATTGGGGATTAAATTTCAATATGCGATTTGAAGGGGGAAAATATCCAAGCTATATCATTATACATAAATGTTCATATATATATAGATATAATTGTACAAATAAATATTTATATACACATGCGCAGGTGCACATACCCCGTGCTCACAAGATTGTGTCTTGCTTTCCCCTTTTATATTTTGTTTCCTTTCTTCCACTGTGTGAACCCTGCCCTCAAAGATCAATACATCCAAAATAATTTCAGAATTGCTTTACTCATACAACTACAAAAATATAAAAAATATTTCAAAATATGATTACAATAGCCACCTCCCATAAAGACAACCACAACGGAAATTAAGAAAACTGATGTTAAATAACAAGGAAGGTACTTGGATTTTTCCACCCTACTACTCTTTTAATGTGGTTGTGCCATTTATTTGTAAGACTATTGTTTTCATTTGTATCAGTTTGACTTGCTTGATTTTAATTATTTTCTTTTTCTTTCCATTCTTGTTGATGTTAACATTTAGGATGCTTAAAAAATCTAAATAACACAAAAAGCTGACCCAGAGAACAATCATTCATCCTTCCCTTTGTCCCTTCCACTATGTCCCACCATCCCACATTAGTCTATAATATCATTGTTTTCTGCTTTATTCTTCCTGAATTTCTTCCATAAAGATGTGACAATGCATTTATATTTTCTTATTTCCCCTTCTTTCTTAACAAGTTTGCATAATAAACCTATTATTTTCACATTGCTATTTCCACTAAACATGTTGAAATCACTTTATTTCAATAGAAGCTTTTTACTAATAAGACTTTTAAAAAATTGTTTTACTGCACTTATTTTCAAATAATTTCATGATGTGATATAGAAGAGCATCTCTTCCACAGAGTTATTTAGTATTCATCACTCAAATATTAAGAGATTTTGTGTTTTCCCAAACTATTTTCCTTCTCAGATGAAGAACACTCAGGATTATATACGGTCAACTAAAGATGCAATTTTTTTCTACAGAGAATAGAATGATCTATTGTTTTAGGTTAAAAATTCAAGTTATTAACTTAATGGCAACTATAAGAAATGTCATTTGCCATGTATTTAATTATAGTTTATTCAAGATTTATTGAATACATAATCTGTGTACTTCCATTGCAGGTAATAATAATGATCATCTTCATTGCATTTTCAAAATATGAAAGCAAATTATATACAAGAAAAAAACTCCTATAGTTAAATAGAAATATTAATCGCATAAACCAATCATACAAACACTTATATTTACATAATTGTCTTAAATAAATTCTGTTTATTTTATGCTTTATTTGAGCTATTGGAATTTGCTTGCAGCTTATTATATCCCATTTATTTTGTATGATTCCACATATTTTGCCAGTTGGCTAATTTATTGGCCTAAATGAGGTTCATAATCTAAAACACCTTTAAAATTTTATTGTGATAATTTTAGATTCACATACAGTTGTAGCAAATAACACAGAGATGTTTCGCACACTTGCTAAGTTTCCCCCAATGATAACATTTTGTACAACTATAGTATATTACAAGCAGGATATTGACATTGATGAAATCTGCTCTTTTTATTTACATTTTTTCAGTTTTACAGTTTACAGTGTTTGCATGTGTGTTTTAGAATAGCTGTATGCATGTCTGTGTGTATAAGTTTCACACATTTTTGTCACCTGAGTAGGTTTTTTCATCTATCCCAGTAGCTAAGATACTGCATAGTTCCAGTACTATAAGGACTCGTCCTGTTAAGCATGTATAACTACACCCACAGCACCCTAATGCCCCCTGACACTCACTGTCCCTAACCACTCACTGGCAATCACTAACTTCTCCTCCAGTTTTATAATTTTGTCATTCTAAGGATATAACCACAATAGTATTATACATTACATAACCATTAAGGATTGTTTTTTTCATTCAGCATAATTCCTTGTAGATTTATTAAAGTTGTGTATGTCAATAGATTGTTCCTTTTAGATTTATCTATTTATTTATATTTTGGGATTTCACAGGGGTACACATGATTTGGTTACATAATTTGCTTCTGTACAGTTTGAGTCAAAGTTATAAGCGTACCCAATGTTCCTTTTTAATTTTGAGCAGTATTCCATGATATGGATATACCATGGTTTGTATAACTATTCTCTTGTTGAAGGACGTGTGTTCTGTTTTGTTTTCCAGTTTTAGGTTATTATGGATACATTTTCTATGAAAAATTGTGTACAAGTTTTTGTGTAAACATAAGTTTTTCTTTGAGATAAATGTTCAACGTTGCAATTTCTGAGTTACATGATAATTGCATGTTCAGTTTTATGCAGATGGACTGTTTCTCAGAGAAAATAGTATCATTTTACAGTCCCTCCAACAATGTACAAATGATCCAGTTTTTATACATCCTCACAAGTATTTGGTGTGGACACTTCTTTTTTACTTTAGACATTTTGACTCATATGTAGCAATATCTCGTTTTGGTTTAATTTGCATTTCCTGATTGATAACACAGTTGAACATATTTTCACATGCTTATTTGACATCCACATATCATCCTTAGTGAAATGTCTGTTCTGTCTTTTGAACATTTCTAATTAGCTTTATTGTTGTTTTACTGTTGAGTTTTAACACTTCTTTATATATTCTGGAACTAGTACTTTGTAAGGTATGTAGTTGGCAAATATTTTCTCTAATTTTTCAGATTGTCTTTTCACTCTCTTCACGTGGGCTTTGGTGGAACAAAAGATTTTAGTTTTGATGAGCTCCACTTTATCAACTTTCTTTCCTTTATGAATCATGCTTTTGGTGTCAAGTAAGAACACTTTGCCTAGCCATATATTATAAAGGTATCCTCCATTTTTTTCCCCTAAAATTTTATGAGCTCTTGAAAAATAAAATGTCTTCTGTTATTAGAAAGGGTTTTCTATATATGTCAATGAGATACTATGTTGATTGCGTGATTTACCTCTTCTATATCCTTGTAGAGTTTCCGTCTAGTTGTTCTATCAGTTACTGACAGAGGGTTATTGAAGTCTCCCAACTGGAATTGTGGATTCATCTATTTCTCGTTTCAGTTCTATCAGCTTTTGCTTCATATGTTCTATAGACCTTGTTTTTGTATGTATACATTTAGAATTGTTTTGCCTTTCTGATGCATTGATCCTTTTATCATTATGTAATAATATACCTCCACATCAATTGTAATAATCTTCATTTTGAAGTCAACTTCATTAAATATTGATATAACCACTCATATTTTTATAAATAATATGTGCATCTATTTTCGTTCTTTTACTTCTAAGGTTCCTTTGCCATGGAATTTAAAGTGAAATTCTTGGAAGCAACATAGAGTTTGTTCATTTTTTAAAATACACTCTGCCATTCTGTCACTTGATTAGTGTATTTAGACTATTTAGATTTAAAGTAACTATTGGTATATTAGTGCCTAAGTCTGCCATTTTCTTATTGGTTTTATATTTGTTTACTCCGAATCTCATACTTCTGTTTTTCTTCTTTTCCTAAGAGTTACTTGAACTTTTATTTTTTCAGGATTCTGGCTTCATTTATTTATTGTGTTTTTGAGTACAGTCGCCCTTCTGTATTTTTGAGTTCTACATCTGTGGATTCAACCAACCATGGATAGAAAAGTTTTGTCTGTACTGAACATGTACTGACTTTCTTCCTTGGAATTATTCATAAACAATATGGTTTAACAACTATTTACATAGCATTACATTGTATTAGGCATTATAAGCAATTTAGAGATGACTTTAAGTACAGGGGAGGATGTGAGCACGTTTTAGGCAAATACTATACCATCTTATATCAGGGACTTGAGCATCCACAGATTGTGGCATCTGGGGGAGGTTCTGGAACCAGTCTCCCATGGATACCGAGAAACTACTGTATACCTATTTGCATACAGGGTATTACAATACACATATTTATTTTAACACTTCCAGTGATGTGTGAAAACCTCACTTCCACTGTTTTTTTTTTTGAGGATGTGAGTTGCAGAATTTTATTAATTTGATGACAAGTGACAAACATTACTATTT
>JAQIFY010003712.1:0-12330 GCA_028533085.1 Varecia variegata
GGCCAGAACCAGGCCACTTCCATTAGTTAGTATTCATTTAGTCTGCACATCTGCAGATGTGGGTGTCTATACCCTATTTTGCAGATGAGAACGTTGACCCACAGAGGGATGAGGTAACTTGCTCAGGTCATACAGTTGGACAGATGGGTGGATTGACAGTTAGGCAGCCTGGTGACAGACAGCTGATTAGGATGGACTGATAGACGGATGGAGGCTGAGCAGACAGATAAGCACACAAGCAAAAGGAAATAGGCACTGGGTTGGGGTGAGGAGGGAGAGGCTGACTCTGATTCCAGAGATCTCATGTAGCTGGGCAGAGATCTGATACACAATCAGGGGACACTGGCAGATGACGTCTGAGGCATGGCCCAACCTGATTCCACAATTCACAGGCCAAGACACTGTGTTAGTCGTAGTCACCTTTCATTCTAGCTGAGTTCCTTTGAGCAAGTCACTTACCCTCTCCAAGCTGTCTGCTTCACTACGATACGGGAGTGAAAGTGTCATTGCAGGACTATTGTGAGCATTTAGTGAGGCCATATTTGTGTTATACCAATAATGGTTCTAGAACATTAGAGAATGTTCCAAGGAGAATATTCCATTTTCTCCTTATTTTTGCCTCAAATGCTGATGAGTTTGGTTTGGCCTTTAAGTATACCACAATTTCAGGGAAACTCCCCTGGTTGTGCTGTAACTCAGATGATCTAGTGATAAAATGGAAAATCCTGGCAGGAATTACTTTAAATTATTTAACCCACTATGACAATTTCTTCAGGTCATTCTCAGAACCTCAGGTCCTATGCAAAATAGAACAATTTTACTTATTATCCCTGTTAGTGCTAAAGGCATATTTAAGAAAGGACACCCTGGAAGGTCAAACAGGGCCAAGACTGTTTCCACTTCCCTAGAATTTTAGAAACAGCTTCACCTGCTTCTGTTCCTTGCTCAGCAGGAAAGTATGCAGATCTTTGGGAGGGGTCTGTTCTATACCTTACTTGTATCAATTTTGAGTACCTTTGTAAGTAGAGGAAATTTTATGGGAAAATTATGCATAAGTCTCTCCCTTTAGGAGAAAGGCACAGCTTCCCCTACCAGCCATTTTAATGAATAGGATTATAAAGTAAGTCCAGACAAATTAAAACATAGCTGCAATAGGTCCCAGGCTTCATCTGGGCTTGAGTGAGGATTAACATTTAGTGAGAAGAGCCTGGGGCAACTTTTCCTGTATGTATACGTTTTTTGGCATAATTAACCATTAGCCAAACCTTGTATCATATCCCCTCCCTTTCACCTCTTCCCCATGTGTTCACCTCTTTCCATGTCATACTAGAACAGGTGTGACATGGGCATTGGCATGAAGGAATATGTATATCTGAGAGTGTAAGAACTGAGACACTTTTTAAAATTACAGAGCTCACAATCAGAGATTGGAGAAGACAAGTTTCTAAGAGGCTTAGGCGCAAAGGATACTGAGCCTCTATGTGAATATATTTTGCAAAAATTTATGCACAGTATGGCCCTGAGACAGAGTCGAGCCAACTGACATACACCTCTTCCATGAAGCTTTCCTTATTCATTCATCTGTTCTTTCAACAAACATTTATTGAAATCCGTGCTGTGCCACACTCGGTGCTAGTGCCAGGGAAGCAAGAAGGATAGAAGTTAGACTCTTCTATCAGGTGGGCTTTCAGCCTAGAGCGAAGTCAGATATGTACACAGGGGATAGGTGGGGTGGCGAAGGGTAGTGCTGTGGGTTTGACTTTCTACAGGAGAAGAGCCAATGTGTTCTTGGGCCTGGCCAGGTTCATCTCCAAGGACCTGTACAGTTCGGGCAAGGACTGTATAAGATAGGAATGAGAATTTTAGGACAGTTGAGGATTTTCCCCTGAGTTTGAGAGGAAGCCCAGGCTATACCCCTGGGGCCATGCTAGGTGGCCAAAGAAGAGCTTCATACCCAGAGTTTGAGGCTGCTACTAGAAAAGCAAATATTTCCCTCTTCAGGAAGTTGCTCCTCTGCGAGGTGACTTGGAGTTGTGCTGAGAGAGTACGTCTTAGGCCCTCAGCAACCAGTCGTATGCACCACGTAGTTTACATAGAGCTTTTCATACACGCTGTTTCCTTCAGTTATCACCACCCACGGGGTAGGGCGACCATGATTACTCTCCCCATTTTAGGGGTGAAGAATTTGGCTCAGACAGATTAAGTAATTTTCCCAAAGACCCACAGCTAGGATATTGGGGAGTCAGAGTTAGAACCCAAGTCTACCCTATAGCCTGTGTACTCCACAGTACTTCAGAAGGTTCCTCCCAGACCCCAGCCCACCACCATTCAGTCAGAAGGCTCTGATGTTGATCATGTGAAAGTCACCTACCATTTATCAGATGCTCCCTTGTATTGAGTATGTTGTGAAAGTCAGAATTTGTGTATGATCTTCTGACTTCAGTCTTGTGCACTTGCCACTACATCTCATTTCCTTTCTTCTAAAAATGTGTATTAATTTATTATGTCCTGACTACGTGCCAGGCACTGTGCTAGAAGCTCCACTTGCATTCATGCTAACTTGTTTAATTTAAGTGATTTAGATTATATCTGTCTGCTATGCTAGAATGTAAATTCCTTGGGGTCAGGAAAAAACTGTGTCTGTCATAATTACCGTGGGATCCCCAGTGCCCACTGTAGGCCTTACACATAGTGAGCACCCAAGAACTCGACCACCTGAGAGTAATTCCTACAGCCACCCTACAAAGTACAGTAGTTGATGTCATCTCCAGTTTACATAAGGACAGCTGTGACTTAGAGAGGAGCTGTGACCCAGATTTCACAAAGGGCCACTTGCATTATGTAAAAGGCATATGAGCTGTCAAAGCACATTCTTTAGCATCATCCTGCTTTGTTTTCACTAGCCACACTGGGAACTTACATCTGCCTTAATGTCAGAGCAGAGTCTGAGAAGGAAATGTAAAGCAGTTCCTTTTATTTCAAGGACAAAAAAAAAAAAAAAATCAAGATATTTGAAAAAAAAAAAAAAAACAAGAAACAATAGGGACTTGAGGCCAAATGATGAAATAAAGTGTCATCTCAGGTTTCTGCTCCCATCGTGAAGCAGTGGGTCTCTCCGCTCAGGCCAACAGGCCCATCTGCAGAGGAGAACCTGAGCACTCACAGGCTGTGTCATCATCAGTTAGCACCCCATAAACATCAAGGTCACCCTGTGCAGGCCCCTTGCATTAAAACGTGTAAGAGCTCACAGCCCGGCTTGTAAAGGGCTGGTGGAGGGGTGCCCAGCCGCCAGGCAACTGTAGCTTCACGCCAGGAGAGCATGTCTCGAGGAAACTGGCAAGGAAACGGGGTGTGTGGATGGGCAGCTTGGAGAGTGAGACCAAGTGTCTGGGAAACTCTGTGTAGAGGATCTCATTTCATTTCACACACATCCAGGGTCTGGCTGGGATGTACCAAAGGATAAGCAGCAGGATCAGAAATGGGCAGGGGGATCTGCTGGGAAAGCCAGGAGTTTCCCTCAAAGGAAAGCCTGCCCGTGGCATGTGAGTGCCCTCCACCCATTCTGAGGCTCAGTTTCCTTATATGTAAAGTGCCTACCTTGACGTGTTATTCTGAGGATCATCAAACAAGGAAAAAGCATTAGATGACCACGTGACCTCGTAGAATGACATTATACTATCTGGGTCTCAGTATCCACACCGCTACCAGGATTAATAGCCAGGTGTTCTCACAACATTGTTATGATAGTTAAACGAGAATTGTAGGTGAAGAGTGCTTTGTAAACTGTAAAACCCAATATAAGCATTACTTAAGCCAAAAGCAATGTGGCTTTCCCACACATTGCCTTATGTGATCTAACCCCAAGTCTGTGAAGTTGGCGAAGTGAGAATTATTATCCCCATCTTACAGAAATGGAAAGGAAGGCTCAATGCATTGCATAACTCGCAACTTGCAGATTACCTGGGCAGTAAGTAAGTGGCTAAGCCATGGGTAGATCACAGATCCGTCTGATCCTGAGCTTTGTGGTTCTTTTAATCGATTGTACATAGCAGACCTGAGTAACAGCTGTAGGGTATTTGGCTATTCTTTGGAATGCCAATATTAGTTTGTGCTTTATTAGGCCTATGATCTCCTGAGGTACAGAGATTATGTCTTATTGACCTCTGTATTTCTAGCACTGGGTACAGTCTGTGGCATATAATGGGCATGTGTGGATATTACTAGAAGAATAAATAAATCCATATGAACTCATTAATACCTACTAAATATCAGCCTCTGAGGACCTTTTGAAGTATGTGCCATCATAATCCCCATTTTACTGAAGAAGAAAAGGAAGGTCAGAGCTATTGAGTAGATCACTTAGCTGGCAGAACTGAGATTTGGAATCATGTCTGATTCCAAGTCTTCTCGCTTCCATCCACCCTGCCTCTAGGCTAATGAATAAAGCAGTGCAGCACCTGTTAGCCAAGGCCTGAAGTCTGGAGGTCGGTTGTGGGGAAGCCTGCCCCTTCTGTCTTGGCGCCCACAATCTCTGTGTGCCCTGCTGCCTGGAAACACCCTGGCTTCAGCCCTGCAGCCTGTCCCTCTCCTGGCTCACACCTCACTGAATAGAAGGGCTGTTTGCTGTTTACTTTCACACCATAAACTGCCACCTGGAAAAAGTGCTGAATAAACCCAAACAAATCCTAAATTGTTCTTCTCTCCCAAGGGTCTCAGGGGAAAGTTCTAGCCCTGAGCCCAGGTCCAGCCTCCAGAGCCACCAGGAGGTCATTGCCCTTTCAGTGTTGGGTAGAAAAAATAGGAATTTCAGGGAAGCCTGAGGCCTGATGATTGTCATTCTCTATCTTGAGAAGAGCCCAAGACGATGTCTTGTGAGTGAGAAGGGAAGGGAGCTTGAACAACATGCTGGGGACTGCTCGATGTAGTGACACTCAGCTCCACAGACCCACCCGCACGTGGCACATTTCATACGGGCAGGTCACTGGAGAGAAACAGGTAGGTGTGGATGGAGTTGCAGCCAGGCCAAGGGGGTGTGTGTGAACATTTTCCATTCTCAGGCTCCTATGGCTGTGGGACCACCCTGATTCATCCATTATGCAAGGAACCTTAATAAGGAGTCTATTCTGTGCCATGACCTGTGGGGTACCAGGGATAGGGGTGATCAGAGGAATTAGACCCAGCCTCTGGTTGTTCCTAATCTGATGGTGAGACAGACACAAAAACGGAAAGTCACCCCACCATGTAAAAGGGGAAGGAAAGGAATAAGAGAGTAACCACAGGGTGAATCACAGGAGACTTCTCAGAGGAGGGGGGACATTTCAGCCAAGTCTTGGGGTGTACTATACTGTGGAAGATGCTGTATCATAGAATCCCATAGTCTTAGAGCCTGAAGAGACCTTAGACACCATCAGGTTCCCCCTGCAATAGATGAGGAAACTGACATCCAGAAGAGAGGAAGTGACCTTCCCAAGGTCACACAGCAGGTTAGTGGCTGAGCAGACATGGACCTCACCAACCTCCTCAGACTCCCAGTCTAAAGCTCAGGAAACCTTGAGTTACCTGATCTTTGCTGTGCCCTTTTGTCATCCGCTTCCCCGGGTGTTCACTCCAGCCCGGATAGGTCAGCAGAGGGCTGCTCTAAGGCAGCCTCACTCTGCGCCTGCTCCCCAGACCAGGAACTGCAGCTCAGTGAAGTCCAGGGACCTGGCCAAGGTCACACAGCTCAGGAGCTCCAGAGCCTGGCGTGGAACCCAGGTCCCAGGTGCCAGGTCAGAGATATCCCCAACCCATCTTACAGGTGAGAAACCTGATGTACTAAGTACCTCTCTTTTGAGGTAATGTGCTTGCCAGGGTGTCTAGCATAGGAATACACCATAAATGGTAACTCTTACTATTTTTTTTTTAATCCTGAAACATTTTATCCATTGTCTTTTAGATTGGCAGGAAGGTCTGAGCCTCTGAGACCTAATTTTGTTTTCTTTTCTTGTTCAAAAGTAGCTAGAATATTAGTAGCTTCTAAACCAGGAGTGCAGCTTGGAAGGGAGTAATGGGCAAGTGCAACTTGATAGAGGTGCCAGCTAATTTAGTTTGAAAGAAATGAAAAGCATTGGGATTTTCACATGAATTTGAAGAATGTTAGGCCATGAGGCGTAAGAATGAAGTCAGGGTCTCCATGAGAGCCTTGGCAGAAAGCTTCAGTGGACACAGTTGCTCAACCTGTTTCCTAAAGAGCAGTTGCATTTTGGAAGCCTTCACCACCTCTGCCTGCAATAAGCACGGAGCCGTTGCTGGCCTGGAGCCCGAGGGGCTTGTGAATCGGGGCCTGTGTGTTTCGCACCGTCTCACAGATGAGCCTTTGTGAAGGGTGGGCAACTCCACTCTGGCTGTGAAGTGGTCCCCCCAACTGTTTGCTTTGGATCTGAAAGCCCATTTAGATGGTACTTGCAGTTAGGGTGAGTAAGCAGGGAGCTGGAGCGCAGAATAAACCCAGCAAAAGCGCAGAACAAACTGCAGGTTTTGGACAGCAACCCAACGTATACCCATGGGACAGGGGCCCTGCCTCCTTTGCCCCCCGCCCCCGCCCCCTCCACTGGCGTGAAGCCCGTCATGAAGTGCAGGCCCCGGAACTCTTCACGTGCCCGGCCAGACCCACGAGCACTTCATTTGGCGACGGGGACTCATCCTCACTTTGTTTTCACACATAACCGGTTTTTAATTAAATTTGACTTTTCCTCACATCTGTTCAGAAGGCCGGTCCCCTTTGGAAGTGGCAAGCACAAAAGCAGGGACAGGCTGGCAATAGGGAAAAGCAAACTGAGCAGAGCCTTTCAATCCCTTCTATTTTGGTGGGGAAGCAGGCGCGGGGCAGGCTTCTGCCCAGAGAATTGTTCCCGTCCCAGGGTCATTGTCCACGGAGATTAGTCCCCCGAGCCCTGGGAATCCTGATCTCTCACGGAAGCCTCGGTAGGTAGCCAAGTGTGACCCTCGTGCCCAACAATAACTTTCTCAATGCGTGTTTTGTTTCTCTCCTCCCTCCCCTACCCTCTGGCCCCTTCTGTGTCCTCCCTCCTCCTCCTCCCCACAGAGATCTGCGCTGCTGACTGCGGAGGCCACGGCGTCTGTGTAGGGGGCACCTGCCGCTGCGAGGACGGCTGGATGGGGTCCGCCTGCGACCAGCGGGCCTGCCACCCGCGCTGTGCCGAGCACGGGACCTGCCGCGACGGCAGGTGCGAGTGCAGCCCCGGCTGGAACGGCGAGCACTGCACCATCGGTATGGCGGGCCCAGGGCCCGGGCTACCTTCCCTGGTCTGCAGGACACCTCTGTCCGCCGGGGCACCCATGGCATGTGGGAACAGGGGCAAAAAGTCCTTTCATCTGACAACATTATGACTGGCCTTGCCTAGGCGTCATTTGGATTTAGACTCAGTTGGATTTCAACGTGGCGTTTTCAACCTTATTCCTCCCAGTTTCCACTTCCCAGGTTAGCTGGTTAGTGTGCCTTGCCATTTAGCTTCTTCCAGGCTACTTGCAGTATGGCTTTGTGTCAAGGAGCTCAGTGTTCAGGAATGAGGCAGATGACTGCCACTTAGCAGCTGTCAGTAAGTCCTGTCCCCTCTCTGAGCCTCAGTTTTCTCACCCAGGAAATAAAGATAATAATACATGTAAAGAGTGTGGCACAGGCTGGCACATAGTGGGAAGCCTAATGCACGTAGCCATTATTATTGATGTAAAATTCATTATCCGGCTGGGATGGCTCTTGCTTAGCTCTGAGCCCTCCTTGGCCACTGGCTCCTGGGTCAGAGCTCCCACGGAGGCCTGGGACCTGGGGGAAAGCTCCCCGCAGGCCCCAAGGCCACATCTGCAGTCCATTAGGCCTGGGATCCCCGTTCCCCGGGCTCAGCTTCCATCCTGCTTGCATTTGTCTCCTCTCCCCTCTCTTGGGGTCTCCTTGGCACCAGCCTCTGCTGAAGCAGCACTGTTGGCAGCTTTAAAAACAAGCTGATCACTTTGTTCTCTTCTCTCTGCCTTTCCTGCTGGTCTTGTTGATTTTGAACTCAGCCAGACGTTTTGCTTTGTTTATTATCCTGGAATGAACACTCACCGAAAGCTCTTTATTGAATCAACTAGTTTATGTATGTGTGTTTTAACTTCTTCCCTGTCTTTTTTTTTTTTTTTTTAAATGAAGGGTCTATGATCAGATGGTGAGCACATGGCTTTAGAAGGCAGGATTCCATGTGCCTTTCCGACTCGGAAAGTGACCTCTTGGGTCTTAGAGAAACTGGAAGACACGCCCCAAAGCTTTTGAGAGACAAAGGAATTTTGAGCAAACAGAGCTACCCTCTTACTCTTGTGGGTTTTTAAAATCTTCATTCTTTGGGATTTGCAGCCTGACATTAGTTTATATCCTTGATCCCCATCCTAGCAACATCAGAGGCTATAGAACATTTTACATTTATTAATAGTAATAACAATAATGGCTTCTAATTTTTAAGTATTTACAACGTGCTGAGCACTGTGCTAAGAACTTTTATTGTATTATTGTTATTCTCTTAACAATCACCCTATGAAGCAGTATGTATTATTTCCTCTTTTTCAGCCTGAGGCTCAAGGTCATGTAACTTAAAGAGGTAGAACAGGAGTTTGAAGCTTGATTTTCTCCCCACCAGCTGCTAGCTCTGCAGTCCTTGCACGAAAAAGCCTGGGTTTTCTACTGGGTATCAGACCCATCCCAGAGGCTGCGTGCTCAGAGTTCCTCACCTAACTTGCCCCAGCCCCCATTCTCAACAGAGCCACTCCATCATGACAGCAGCCCTTCCTGCTTCTCTGCAGCAGATTGTGCCATGTCATCTTACTGTACGCTACTTGATGGCTTCTTTATGTCAGTGTCACCCTACCTCGTGATTGTCCTGGGAACCCCTTAATGAGAGGGTGGCCCTAGTCATGCCCTCTTCTATACACTGCTCTCCCCTCACCTTCACTTTTCTGCGTGACTAAGGATGGACTGACCTTTCAGCCTCCCAGCCCAGAAGACTCAGCCCTATTAAAAAATAAAATAAAACAAAAAAATCAGAGCTCAGAGAGAGCACATTCTGTTTCCATCACTTGCTTACTGAGTCCTCAGCTCACCTTACCAAAATTCCAAAAAGTTTATAAATGTCAGACAAAAATTTTTATAAGATAAAAGCATCTAATCTGAGTCAAATGATTAGGGACTTAGGGAAATTCTCCCTTAGTCCAATCACAGATGATTCATGCCAGGGCTTGTGGCCAGGCCTTGCCACACACAGCATCTTGTAGATATGCATCAGCCTGGCTTTAAGAAAGTCTCTTTTATTTTGATGCCCAGAAGTCAAACCATCCTCTCCTACCTCCCTAGCACACCCTGTTGTCACTCTTTAAGAACAGACTCCTCCTTGGGGTTGCAGATGCTTTTTCCTCTCCAGATAAGAAATACATCAAGGTAAATGTGCACAATAGGAGAGGAAGGTTGACAGTCCTAAATACCAGCAAAATGTCATAGGACATTGAAGAAGTAATGGGCTAGTCATAGTGGCTCAGGTGAAAGGACTTTGACTCAGAATTCTATTACCTTTCATTGTGTGGTGAGCGTTTCCTTTGTCCTTGTCTAATTTTCCTGCATGGCAACCTTCTGTCTGTGGGTCTCTGCTGTGGCCAGCTGCATCCCCAAGAGAAAGCCAACACCCTCATGCTGGAGGAGCACTTCAGTAACCTTGTAGGATGTAAGGGAGGGCAAATGAGAGGAACAATGGTAGGTGTCTTCCTTTTCTTGTTGAAATAGAAATGAGAAGGAGAGATCCTTCTTTAATCTTTGATGGGAACAGGAAGCATTTTCTTATGTTTCCAGGGAACTTCACTCCCTGCGAGGGTAATTTAGGAAAAGAAAAAAACTGCTGATGTGAAAAGTTAGAAATTCAAAGTGTTAAATTTTCTCTTGTTATTTCATATAATCAGATTTCATTATTATACAATAGGCCATTATCATGCAGCTAGTTCCAACACTGCAATATAGTCATTTCCCATATCGGAGAAAGAACTGGTATCCAAGACACGGATTCAGAGACCTCCATGCAGTGGAAGCGAGAGGGGGGAGGGCCTGTTTATTTACACACGGCTGCTCTCCATAAACAGGAAAGAAGGATTTGATTGCTTTACAGCAGGAATAAAGAATTTAAAGAATAAGACAAATCTGGGTTCCTTATGGCCAAGTCCCCAGCGTAAGAAACTTTTTACCCCAATGACATTTCCCAGAGCAGATTATTATGGTAGGAACTAAATGTCTTCTTTTGGAGGCTTTGGCCCACCTTCTCTTTTGTGGAAGCTACTTGATTTTTCTCAAGAGAAGTTGGTTGTCAGAATAAAAGGGAATTTAGCAGTGGCATCCTCTTTAATGACAATGTTTTTGTCAAACAGCAAGAATACTTCACATTCAATCCTAATTCCTTATGTTGGGACTTACCTGTCTCTTTGCATCTTGAAGAAAGATCTTTGGTGAAAGCACGTGGGCAGACCACGTGGTTGCTTGGGGCTTCAGTTTCTCTGTCCGTGGGTCACAGAGCGGGGTGGCTGGAGATAGTCCCCAGGGTGACAGAATTCCGGCCCCTTCCCCTGCTACCCACAGAACCGCACAACCAACAGCACGAAACTGAGTCGCCTGCTCATAAAATACCCCACAAAGAAAAAGGGATTCTTCAATTTTGCTCTCAATGCTAATGCTCACAATTGCATATATAAAGCTCAGTTTTCCTAGCCCAGAAGTTAAGGTAAGATGGATTGATTTGTATTTGTTTCTCAAGTATATGTTCAACATCAAGTCATCAAATGCCTATTTTTGGATGTCTTTTCAAGGAATTTTGTGGGTCCCTTAAGCCTGGGGCTTGACCTCTGATTTCCTCTGAGAAAGCTGAAAATCATAGTTAAATTTAAGAAGGTGTTTAATTTTTTCCTATTTCTTTGAAACCACTACTAACATTTTGGATCATTTGGTTATTTTATCCACCTCAGTGCCCTTTGTCTATAAAGTCTCAAAACACCTGTAGGAAATGCTAGCTTCTGATTACCTTTGTAAAATTCCAACCTTGCCCCCAAAGCTGTGATTGTTCAAGATGCCAAATATACAGAATTCTTCATAGACTTCAGGAGAGCTGTCCAATCATATAAATCTTGATTCTTAAACAAAAGCCTCCTCTGGGAGTACAGATCAAAATACCACTCTGATGATGCAATTGCTTGAGTGAGCAAAACCAGACTTCACGACGAGGAGAAATTAGAAAGAAAGGCCACAAAATCTTCTGGATTGCTTTGTCCACTTTTGCATGGTAGCTCTCAGGTTTCTTTTTTGTAATCAGACGATCCCTAACCAAGAGCCCGCCAATCACTCAACGAGGTATCAGCACCTGTGCGATAACCGTGTGGTTTTCCCTCCTCACAAGCATCCACTCACAACAGCACCCGTGATCTGACAGGGCAGATGCTGACAAGGAGAAAGAGAAAATGTGCAGGGATCTACCTCACGGTATCAGAGCGAGAGTTTGATTTGCTGATGGCTCTGGGAGATTTCAGCCCACACGCGGTGGCGGGGGGAAGCTGCAGGCAAGTTACTGGGCTTTGTGAGTTTCTCTCAGGGTGGGTGCTGCCGACCACTTATTCACTGATCATTCATCCAAAGAGAGAAGAGCATTAATGTATCCAAGACCTTAAAAAGAACATCTCTTTGGAGGTTTGTCATCCATGTGGAAGAAGTTCAGATGATGGTAACCACCACACGCGTCACCTGCTGCAGCCATCCCTGTGTAATCCGGCCTGACGTGTACCAGTGGGACAACTGTAAGAGTTGACCCGAGGCTCCGGGAGAATAAGAATGGAAATCCTCTTGACACATTCTCCATAACCTTTGATAGGAGGCCACGGAAGCTTCTTGAGATTATCCTAAGAGAAACTGCTGGAAACTTCTGTTGGTACAGGCAAGTCAAGGAAAGAAGTTTTCATGTCGATGGTCGTAGACCTAAGATGCCGCAGAGACCTAAGACCTCACAGACCAACCTCATGCCAAAGGCTCGGAGTCTGTAGCATAAGGAGCTATGTGCCACCACTGTCTCCAGCTTCTGGCACAGTGAAAGGAATATAGCAGGAGCATAAGAAATGTTTGTGCAATGTCAAAAAATAAAATAAAATAAAATAAGTGTGGCCCAGGAGGAAAGAAGTCCTGAGGAAAAAGATGCCAGGATTTTATGACTTTCTGAATCCACCTTCTATAATGCAAACTGGTGGACTTTGCATCATCTTTTCTAAAAGTTGGTACTTTAAAAATCA
>JAQIFY010003713.1:0-12330 GCA_028533085.1 Varecia variegata
GGAAAGAGATGGAACCCATTCTACTAAGTGAAGTATCCCAAGAATGGAAAAATAAGCACCACGTGTACTCACCATCAAATTGGTTTCACTGATCATCACCTAAGAGCACATTTAGGAATAACATTGATCGGGTGTCGGGCAGATGTGGGTGGGGGAGGGGATGGGTGTATACATACATAATGAGTGCAATACGCACTGTCTGGGGGATGGACACATTTGAAACTGTGACTCAGGGGGTGGGGGGGCAAGGGCAATATATGTAACCTAAACTTTTGTACCCCCACAATATTCTGAAATAAGAATAAAATAAATAAATAAATAAATAAAATAAATATGAAGAAAAAAAATGCTGTTATTTTTGGTATTTGTGACTACTTAATCTATCTTCAAGCCCCCCTGGACAAGGAACTTTATATCCCAATCAGATATCCCTTGCTCTATCCTGTTATCATGTTTGAGTTTGCTGCATCCAATTAACAGTTGCATGCTACATGCATGGAGTTATCCATACTATTACTGTGTTTTCAGAAGGTTTCAGTTATATAAATTGCTTTTGTGCAGTTTGAGTCAAAGTCATAAGTGTGTCTATCACCCATATAGTGTGCATTGTAACCGTTATGTATGAATTTACCCATCCCCCTTCTGCTTCCTCCCACTTTCTTGGTTTCCATTGAATTTTACTACCATATGTGCACGTGAGTGGTGATCTATAAGTTTCAATTTAGTAGTGAGTACATATGGTTTTTGTTCTTCCATTCTTGTAATACTTCACTTAAAAGGATGGTCTCCAGTTCCATCCAGGTTGTTACAAAAGTTATTAGTTCACCATTTTTTTATGGCTGAGTAATAGTCCATGGTATACATATACCACATTTTATTAATTCACTCATGTATTGATGGGCACTTGAGTTGTTTCCACATCTTTGTGATTGTGAATTGTGCTGCTATAAACATTCAAGTCAAATGTCTTTTTGATGAAATGTCTTTTTTTCCTTTGGGTAAATACCCAGTAGTGGGATTGGTGGATCAAATGGTAGCTCTACTTTTAGTTCTTTGAAGTATCTCCATGCTACTTTGCATAGAGGTGGAATTTCTTGTATTTTTAGTGTTTGATACATAATTATATTACCCTGAACAGAAATTTTGTTTTCATTTTTCTCATACTCTTCTGTTTTTTTCCACATATACATATTTAACTTTTTTGCTTTCAGCATATTACGGGGGTAGAATGTTTAGGTTATGTATGTTGACTTTGCTCCACCTGAGTTGGAGCTTCAAGCATGTCCATCCCCCAGACCATGCACACTGCACCCATTAGGTGTGTATATGCCCATCCCCTTCTCCCCCCTCCCATCTTCCCAACACCTGATGAATGTTAATTACTATATGTGCACTTAAGTGTTGATCAGTTAATACCAATTTGATGGTGAGTACATGTGGTGCTTATTTTTCTATTCTTGGGATACTTCACTTAGTAGAATGGGTTCTAGTTCTATCCAGGATAATACAAGAGGTGCTAGATCACCATTGTTTTTTGTGGCTGAGTAGAACTCCATGGTATACCTAAACCACATTTTAGTAATTCACTTATGTATTAATGGGCACTTGGGTTGTTTCCACATCTTTGCAATTGTGTTGCTATAAACATTCGAGTGCAGATGTCTTTTTTATAGAATGTCTTTTGTTTTTTTGGGTAGATGCCCAGTAATGGGATTGCTGGATCAAATGGTAGTTCTGCTTGTATCTCTTTGAGGTATCTCCATATTGCTTTCCACAGAGGTTGTACTAGTTTGCAGTCCCATCAGCAGTGTATGAGTGTTCCTATCTCTCTGCATTTACACCAACATTTGTTGTTATGGGACTTTTTGATAAAGGCCATTCTCACTGTTTATAAGCCAGTGATATGCAAGAGAAAATGGATAACCAACAGAAAGAAACCACAAAAAAACTACAGGACTCACATATATTTTTATTTTGAAGTTATGTTCTTTCCTTCTTTTGGACAACTATTTATATCCCTGTCTTCCTTGAGGTAAATTTCCAGATGACATGGTATAAAGTTAATGTCCTTTTGGACCCTCAGGGTCTAAACACAAAAAGAAGGAAGAGAGGGTATTGACAATTAATAAGCATGCACTATGTTCCAGGCACTTTAAATCGAATGTTTTATTTGATCCCTGAAACACATCATTGATATAGTTATTATTAACCTCATTTTTCACATGTAGAAGTTGAGGACTAAATAAAGTGATTTGCCTGTGGTCATACAGCTCAGAATTGGAGGAGCTAGAACTCAAAGCTAGATCTATCTGATTCTATGGCCATTTATTTACTCTGAAAAAACACTCTTTTACACCATAATTTCCAGTAGACTTTCCATTCTTTGCTGCTTCAAAGTGTAAAAGCATCATTCATTTTTCAGTGTATTTAATTTATGTGTTATTTTCTTTGGCTGTTGAGTGAGCTACATCAAGATTACATTTAACTGTAAGCTCCTGGAGACAGGAGCCATCTTCCTTGTCTGGTATTGAGAGCATTGTGAGCAGATACATATGTAATAAAGACATAGCTCTTCATCATTTCTTCATACATAATCACATAAGTATGTTATTTATGTTTTTCTTTTATACACTTTTGAGGCATATCAAATAGTACTTTATAGGCCACTGTTGACTTTATCTACAAATGAATTTGTTCTGGCCATGGAATATATAATCAGATCTCCTAAAACTCCATATATTTGGGATCAGGTGATTGATTTATCTCAAATCCCAGACTCAGGCATAATTCCCCCCCAAGATGTTGGCCTAATAGGCAAATTTCTATTTATTCATTTCACAAGTAATTTTGGCTTCTATTAAAAGGGAGATTAGGATCTCAGAGATGAAGAAAATACAGCCTCTGCCTTCTGGAAGCCACATGTTTCAAAATGTACCCTTTCTTCCAAAATGGCAAAATCAGCAGCATGGAAACAGGGCTTTCTGTTTGGTAGTTCAATTTGCAGTTCAAGCACTACAGGAGAGGATTTTCTGTCAGCTAACCAACATCTTAGGCTGAACACAATCTGCTCTGTCCTCTTTTGGCCTTATGGTATGACCTGGGAACTGAAATTTTGTTTTATTGGTATGACAACAGTCCCACCCTATTAATTCCTTTCCTATATACCTTTATTTTGCTTGTCTGTCATTAACTTGGTGAGTGTGTTTATGAGTTGGGGAGAAATTATATATATTTATTTTAAAACAAGCATCTTGGCTAGTTTAGAAGGAGCTAAGGAGGAGAGGAGATCTTTCTCAGGGCACAGGCAACCTACAGTCAGCCACTAGTACAAATTGTTGCATCCTATTAGAGACCAGATTTCCATCTATGACTCAAGATCAAGTGAGGAGTAGACTGAAGGGGCAAGCCCTCAGGTCCCCTGTCTTATTTAATCAGAACAGCTCTGCTTCTATCTTTTTAATATATACTAACATATCTCTTAACTGATCTTCATGTAAACTCTCTAGATTAAATACACCATCCATTCCCTATACAAGACTTTCTGGCCAATGTCCAATGCCCTGATGAATACTTATAAAGTTGGCTATCCCTAATATACCTACAACATTATGGTCCTGCCCACCAATTTTGTGTTACCTCACCAAATAGCAGTTATGTTTTTCCCAAAACCTGTTTGTGTTACTTGAATTTGTTTTTGTAGTTATAATTTTAATTAAACTTAAGTTTTAATTAAACTTAAATTAAGCTTAATTAAAATTATATGAAACAATGCTATATGAAAGCAAAAGGAAGTTGTTTCTATGAAAACTAAGTTACTTGCATTGAAAAGACTCAATTAAGCCAAGTCACTAAAAATACTGTGCTGAATTAAATGTAAAAGATGAGAAGCACAATTGAAAACTACACAAGGAAGATTATACACTTAGCTTGCTTTGTGAATGTCTTTAAGTTCTTGCTTCACTTTAAAGAAATTGAAACCGAAAGTCAAAGATGATGCATTATGGGGGAGGTTTATGTAAGAATGATTATACAGAACTCAGTCACTCGATCCACAAAGAGAGCATCTTGGCCCATTCAAGAATTATCTAAGGAATATATCTTTACATGGAGTAAGTCAAAATAGAGTATTCTGAAAATTAAAGTGTTTAGGGTATATGTATGGAGAAGGTTTAATGACTCTTTGCATTAATTGACTTTTAAAACTAACCAATATCAAATCCTGATTGCATTGGCTAAAAAGATATTCATTATACAGAGTCCTGCTTAAGATTTTACCTTAAAGAAGACAAAGGAGAAGGAAGAAGGAGGAGGAGGAGGTGGAGCAGGAGGAAGAGAAGGAGGAGGAGGAGGAGAGAAGAAAAAGAAGAGCAAGAAGAAGAAGAAGAGGAGGAGGAGGAGGAGGAGGAGGAGGAGGAGGAGGAGGAGGAGGAAAAGTCATCTAGTGCTTCTCTAACTGTGTTAAATGATCAATAATTTTTTTAACTTCCAAATTTTCATAGACTGATACTTTCATAAAATAAAATAAAAGCTTCATGGAAATGTGAAATTTTTCTGTGTTTCTAAATAGTCACTCTCAATTTCTAAACTTTAATCACCCTAGTATCTCTGTTGACCAGTAACAAATAGTTTTGTGATTAGCACAGATCTGCAAACTACACTTTAAGTAGCACTGACTAGACCACTGTGGTGCTTGTATAACCACAAAGCCACAAACTCAGCCCTGGAAGGTGTCATAAAACAAAGAGCCAGTTTCATTCAATCTGGATAGTATAAATCAATGGGATACATTTTGGCTCTATTAGTTGCATGAATAGACTGATGTTTCTTCCATAATCAAACATTGGGATATTATACAGATAAGGCATAAAAGGGCCCAGGTGTCATGTCTTAACTTCAGTACCCACACAAAAATCCTTATGTACCTCAAGCCCTTCTATTCTTGTTGATGTTTTATACCTGATTTTCTTTGTCTCTCTTGATTTATTTTGGACTTGAGGCACCTAACCAGTATGGCACTTTCACAGCCTTCTGTCTCAGAACATTTTAACCCCAAAGTGTCCTATATGGCCAATGGGGGTAGCTAGGAGGCAGAAGTTAGTATAAATCAGTGATAGATTGTATTAGTGGGAAGCTCTTAGAGACTATTTAGTTCATCCAGGATTACTCAACAAGTCAGCAGAAGATAAACTGAAACTTATTTTTTTCATTCTGAAAAGTGTCAACTTCTTTATCCATTTGTCTTACTGAGTTCCTACTCTGTTCTAGGAATTACACTTAGGCTAGAGCTATACAGGTTAATAAAACATAGTTCTGTCTCACCCCCCAAAACGAGCTCAGAGCATCTTGCATAATACCAACATATATCCTGATAATTATAATTCATTGCAATAAGTGATATTGTCACAAAATAAAGTTCTATAGGAGCCCAGAGGAGAGAATGAAGGAATTTTACCTAAAAAGATGTGAGAATTATGGAAGAATTCACAGATGATGTAACACTTGTGATGGAGCCTTAAAGAAAGTGCTAAATCTCTGTAGGAAGAAAGAGTAGAACAGACATTCCAAGGAGAGGACATAATATATACAAAACAAGAGCCACGAAAATCCATAGATTGCTCAAGGAATGACAAAGTATTCGGTCTAGCTAGAATTTAGCATGTGCCAAAGATGTGGGGGATAGTGAGTGATGGTTCATACTCCTGGTAATATAGGTGGATCCAGGTGGTAGAGGATATTAAACGCTAAAGAACTTTAACTTTAGTGGGGAACTTTGGAAGGGCTCAGAGCAAGACAAGTGACATGATTGTTTTTGTCTTACTTTTTTCTTTTGCCAGTACATCATTTTTTCTTTTTGCTTACTACATGGGAACACTATAAGATTTATTTCTAAGTTCTATTGTGAAAATCCAGTTATTGCTTAGAAATTGAGAACTATAACATGGTGTTATCTACAAGGTATTTTGAGCTATCACCATCAATTCCTCCCTCTCTCCCTCTCTTCATTCTTTCCCTTCTTTCTTCTTTCCTTATCTATGACTTAACATGTAAGTTTGAGCAGAGGGAGGAGACATAAACCAAAATTAGAGAACAATTATTAAGCACTATATAACCATGAGTTTATTCAGGGAAAGCTCCGTATGTGTGTGGTGAAGATTGTGAAATAAAGGAGCATTTTGTTTTGCTTTGGTGTTGGGTTTTTTGTGTGTGAATGTGGGGAGATGAGTCTAATCTAGAGTTTAGGGACTGTATTGGGGGTAGGAAATGGATGGGAAGGAAACTGCCACGAAAAAACAGCAACCCAAGAATCTGGATCCTCTATGTGCTCATCCAAATCTGAGAAGTTAATACAGATGTCTCTTATGGCAGGGTTCCCCATCTCCAGAAAAAGCTTTTCCTGTTGAGTAGTCTCCTCAGTGCTCCTTTCATGTCCTTGTTCCTTACACTATAGATGAAGGGGTTCATCATGGGGTTTACAATTGTATACATGATAGAAGCCACTTTATCCCTTTCTGCTGAGTAGGCAGAAGAGGGGAGAAAGTAGACTCCAATGATGCATCCACAGATGAGGGACATAGCTGAGAGAAGGGAGCCACATGTAGGGAATATTTTCCACTTCCCCTTGGCTGATGGAACCCCAAGCACAGTCCTCCCAATAAGGGCATAGGGGACAAGAATGGAGGAGAAGAGGATGAAGATAACTGCTCCCCCAATGGATAGGATTATCAAGTTGTTGATTTGGGTGTCTGAGCAAACAAGCCTTAAAATGGGTTCTGGGTCACAGAAGAAGTGCGGGATTGCTCTCTGATCACAGGAAGTCAAGTGACTCAACAGACTGAGATGCAGTACTTAGACAAGTTTGGAGATAACCCATGGAGTCACAACCAACAGAGCACAGTTCTTCGGACTCAGAAATGCAGCATAGTATAATGGGTGACAGACAGCAATGTACCAGTTGTATGCCATGGCTGCCAAGAGGAAATTGTCCAGGTTCACTAGGAACATTAAAAAAAATACATTTGTGTAAGGCATACTGCAAAGGAGATGACTGAACTCTGGCTTTGAATGTCTGCTAACATTTTGGGGACTATAGTGATTGTGAAGCAGATGCCAGTGAAGGATAGACTGGCTCAGAAGAAGTACATGGGGCTGTAGAGGTGAGCAGCACTAATAATAGCCAGGAAGATAAGTAAATTTCCTACCATGGTGACCAAATACATGCACAGAAACAACGTGAAGATGAGCCTCTGCTGTTCAGATCACTCCACGAGTCCCAGGAGGAAGAATTCAGAGACAGGAGTTTGGTTTCCTTGGTGTATGTCTCTGCTGTGTTTAAAAAGGGAAAAATTCAACTTCACTGTTAAGTGGTAACATGACACAAAAGCTCATCAGTACATTATACTAGATTATAGAATAGAATTAGGCCTTGGAACCAGACAGTCTTGGTTCATATTATTCCCCTACTAAAATACAAGTTTCATAAGGGCATGGATTTTATCTTCTATGTTCAGTTCCATACATCAGTGCTAAAGACAGTGCCTGATACATAGTAGATGATCAATAAATATTGAATGGATTTATACAAGAATGAGTGAATAAATGAAAAAATGAATATTCTGGCTTTAAAACTCACTGTCTTCTTGACTTTGTTATCTGTACTTTTCTAAGTCTATTTAATCAACTATAAAATGTGGAGAATATCCACTTTACAAGGGTGTTTTGGGAATTGCAGACATAAATGTAAAATGACCAAGCCTGTATTTTAGCTATTGCTGCACAAACAGTAGCTGCTATCACCCACCAATTTGGAAGAATCACATGCTCTAAAGGCAAAAAGAAACCTCCAGAGAGGATCTGAACCAGCCCCTGCTTTGGTGCACATGAGTATCCAATATGCATGTGATGGTTTAGCCCGATCACTTTTTAGTGCTCCAGAGACAGAGACTTCACAATCCCCTTCCAGCATCTGATACAAAAGTTTATCCTCTAAGTAATTCACTTCTTCCTCACATCTTCTTGAAATCTTCCCTGCTTTTACATTTCAACAAGGAAAAAGTAGTCATTTATATTAAATGCTGCAGAAAAGTCATGTAAAAATGTCCACTGAATTAAGCAAAATTTAGGTAATGCTGAGTGTCCTTAACAAAACCATTTATAGTGGAGTTGATTGAGCATAAGCCAAAGTGAAGACATTTTGGGGTTAACACTTTAAGAGTCAGTCTTTATCGAGGGTGTACTATGTTGCAGGCACTCTGCTAAGTGTTTTATGTTGATTATCCTATAAAATATTCACTGCAACCTTGAGAGTTAAGTAGGACTACTAAGACACCCACTTTACAGATAAGGAAATCAAGGATTAAAGAGATTGAATAAGTTGATCAAAAATAATATATAGTCCCTGTAGTGAAGTCAGAATTCTGAGCTCAGTCTAATTTCAGAGCCCTCTTGCTTAACCACTATGGTATATTGCTATAGTACAGTACTGCTTATATATTCACGTATGTGAAGTAGGGGGTCAAGAATTAATATTTGCTGAGAATCATTTAATGTTCTAGGCACAAAATACCTTGCTCAGCCAAAGTCACACAGCTAGCCTTTGAATCTTGAGTCCAAAGTGTTTTTGCCATATCTGTGTAAGTCTAAATGAGAGCAAGTGGGCATACAAAGGGAAAGCTTTGTCTTATTGCAATTTGTACTTCATCTAAATTGTTCTGTATGCTGCCATGAGATCCATTTTGCACCATTGTTACTTATTCAAAAGCCTGCCATATCTTCATACCACCTTTCCAGTCTAACACAATTAGACTGCCATTGTGTAAATTCACATACTTTTGCTGGTTTGCTGTTTGACGTTGTACGCTCTATGAAAAAAAAGAGGTAGATAGCTCTAATGAATAGTTGGAACAAGATTGCAAGAAGAATGTTGCATTTATTTAATGATACATTTTTCCTAAGTACCAAAGCAGTGCTCATTTGCATACTAACAAATAAATGTGCTAATTATAAATCAGGCAGGAGCAGATCTGGTGGGACCTCTGCTAGGCAACACTTAGCCATTTTATATGTGCAGAATGTACTGAAAATAATAAAGTGGCATATTATTATGTACATGTAATGTGGGTTTTTCATTAATGCAGACTGTATTAGCAAAGTTTAACACCCACGTTCCTGATTTGACCTTCAAGACATCATATCAGCTATCTCCATTTAACTGATTGTTCTTATCTACCTCCCACTCCCAGCTAGTACCATCTTTTACAACCAAGTGTATATCTATCTTCAGTCTTTCAGCCTTTTTATTCAAGTCACTAAGCTGGCACAATGCTTTTGCAATGGATGTGGGGAGCAAATGTTTGTGTTTTGGGGTTGAGTTTCCCCTCCTATGGAACTTACCAGATGTTTTGTGGCTATTTCCAAAGCTGTTCTAGAAATAAACAGTTCCACTTCATCCACTTAAAAAAAGGTCAGTAAGTTTCCCAGCCACAGATGTGAACCTTTCCTCCTGATACAGAAAAAGGCAGAAAAAAAGAGCTGGAACAGGATTGAACTCTCAGTTGGTTGTGTTGTCTCTGCTTCTGAATTTAGAAAAAGAATCACTCTAGGGCTCAGGACACAATCCTCAAGGCTCTTAATTAGAAACCACTCTCAATTCCATCCTCTACAGACCAAGTCCTCCCTACTGAGATATACTGGTATTCCCTGAATTCCTGGAATATAAAAAAACCATATGTAACTAAGAATAAAAGCAAACCTTATATCACTATTATAGTTTTACTCTAGTTAGAAAACTAAAATACGAACATTTGAAGAAAAAATTCACCTTCCTTCATACCTAATAGTTGCCTTTTCCATCTCTGCAAAATCCATTAACAAACTGACTCAGCAAAGGAAAAGAAATCAGTATACTAAAAAGATACCTGCACTTCTATGTTTATCACAGCACTATTTATAATAGCAAAGGTATTGTACAATAGCAAACCTAAGTGTTCCTCAGTGGAGGATTAGATAAAGAAAATGTGATACATATACATAATGGAATACTATTCAGCCATAAAAAGAATGAAATCATGTCTTTTGAAGTAACATGGATGGACCTGGAGCCATTATCTTAAGTGAAACACTCAGACACAGAAAGGCAAATACTACTTGTTCTCACTTATAAGTGGGAGCTAAATAAAGTGTATACATTGGAAGCAGAGTATGGAATGATGGACAATGGAGACTGGGAGTGGAGGCGGTGGATGATGGGAGGTTGCTTGGTGGGTAGAATGTGTGTTGTTTCTGTGCTGGATGCAGTGAAGGCCCTCCCTGACTTTACCACAATGTAATATATCAATGTAATGAAATTGCACTTATACCCCGTGAATATATACAAATAAAAAATAAATTAAAAAATGGACTCAAGTGATATTTGCCAAGTATTAATTATGAAAGCAACTCTAGAGTGCTCATTACTTGTCTTGTACTGTTCTAAGCTCTTCATGTGTATTAACTCATTTAATTTATTTTTGTAATAAAATTATGAGATAGGTCAAATTATGGTCCCTTTTCACACATGAAGAACCTGAGGATGAGGGGGCAAGGGAAATATACATAACCTAAACTTTTGTACTCCTATAATATGTTGAAATAAAAAAAAAGAAAAGAAAAAGACTCTTTCAAATCAATGGAAAAAATGGTTAAGTGATTTACCCAAGGTCTTCTAGGTCCCACGTATAATAAGTGCATTATACTATCTCTTAATAATCACGAGGGAGCTTTAGAAGAAAAAAATGGCATGCAGAGATCTTGACCAAAAATTATCTTCTCAAACTTCCCCCCTTCCTCTCATCATTCTCCCTCTCTCAGCAGACTTCAGCAAATGTCCTTAACATCTACTCAACTCTACCTTTAAACCTCTACTATTAAACCTAGAGACAACTCTACCTCCAAGTCTGTAGATTATAGACATTTCAACTACTCTTTTCTTCCTTCATGTTACCATGGAGGGTTATCATTCCTTCTATTAAAGGACAGTCGCTCCGCTTCTATTTTGGATCTCATCCCCTTTTGCCTTCCCAGAAGACTTATGCCATCAGTGAACTTCTAGCTTGCCTATATCTGCAACCAATCTGTTTTTAATGGATTCTTCCTCTGGGTTTTTTAAAAACATGTTCTAGAATGTCCATCGTTCAACAGACAAGCAAAACACCCTGGATCCTTTAGCTTCCTCAGTTACTGAACAATCTCACTTCTACCATTAAACACAAATTTCTTGAACTGTCTACATTGCTGTTTCCAATTCTTCACCTCAACCCACTCCACTCTGTCTTCTTGCCCCACATAACTCCGCTGAAATTGCTCTTGATGAGGTCACGATGACAGTCATGTTGCTAAATCCACCCTTCTTGGCAACTCAACAGCATTCACCTCAGATGATTGCCGTCCTTCATTTTTTTAACATTTCAAAATATTACAACTGTACTAATATTTTAGGTTACATGCATCACTTCTGTAATGCTTGAGTCCTGGCTAAAAGTGTGCCTGTCACACAAATAGCGTTCATAGTACTTGTTAGGTAGGTTTTTGCCCCTCCGCTCATTGCCCCTCACCCTGGTTGATTTCCACTGAGTTTTACTTCTCTCTGTGCACATGTGTGCTCATCAGTTGCTTCCAATTTAATAGTGAGTACATGTGGTATTTGTTTTTTCATTCTTGAGACAGTTCATTTAGGTGAATGGTTTCCGGCTCCATCTAGATTTTTGCAAAAGGTATAAATTCATTTTTTTTACGGCTGAGTATTGTGGTATTACATATACCACATTTTGTTAATACACCGATGAACTGATGGACACTTGGGTTTATTCTGTATCTTAGCAATTGTGAATTTTGTTGCAATAAACATTCAAGTGCAGGTGCCTTTTTGATGAAATCTTTTCTTTCCTTTGGGTAAATACCCAGTAGTGGGATTGCTGGATCAGATGGTAGGTCTACTTTTATTTCTATTAGGAATCTCTATACTGTTTCCCATAGATGTTGTATTAATTTGCAGTCTCACCAACAGTATATAATGGTTCCTTTCTCTATGCAATCATGCCAGCATCTATTGTTTTTATACTTTTTATTTATTTATTTATTTATTTATTTATTATAGCTTATTATGGGGATACAACCGTTCTGGTTAAATATATTGCCCATGCCCCTCCCAACCCCCCGAGTCTGAGATTCAAGAGTGTCCATTCCCCAGACAGTGCACATTGCACTCATCATGGAGGTATACACCCATCCTCTCCCCCACCCCCATCCCCCCAAGTCAAATCTTTAAGCGTGTCCATTCCCCAGACAGTGTGAATC
>JAQIFY010003714.1:0-12329 GCA_028533085.1 Varecia variegata
GACAGCTAAAAATATATATAGAAAAAATAGCCGGGCATGGTGGCGCATGCCTGTAGTCCCAGCTACTCGGGAGGCTGAGGCAGAAGGATTGCTTGGGCCCAGGAGTTTGAGGTTGCTGTGAGCTAGGCTGACGCCACGGCACTCTAGCCCTGGCAACAAAGCAAGACTCTGTCTCAAAAAAAAAAAAAAAAAAAAAAAAACTATAGTGAAACTCAAATGTCCTATTTGTTATATAAAGTTTAATTTTTTAAAGCCAAGTGCTTATTGGCCTTAAATAAATAATCACATTTAAAATCTATCACTGAGCATTCATAATGATTTTTAATTACAGAACAAAATGCCTCTATTTTCTTATAAAATGAAACTAGAAAAATTACCTATAAGAAATACTACAGCCTGACCAAATGTTAATCATAATCATTGTTTCTATTGTAACTGGGGTTGCAGGTGATGTGACACCTTCCAGGTATTCTTGCTTTTGAATAATTAGAAACCCAAAATCACAAAGTGGCTGTGGCTTCCCAAAAGCACGTCCTCTAGTAAGAGCACAAGCTCTTAGCCTCCAACATTCATTTGTTTAACTCACTATCATACCTGCTGGGTGAACACTAAGTCCTTCTCAGCTACAAAATCCATGAAAAACCTTTTTTTAGCTCAGGGGTTTTGTATTTTTCTTTGTATAGGTCTTACATTTCTTAAGATTGTTTCTAAGTGTTTTATGTAGTTTTTTGCTATATGGGTGAAATTCCCTTCCTTGGTTTATCTCACTGATATTTGCTGGGATAGAAGTAGATTGTCATGGGCCTAGTGTTTAATACTCCCTGTGACGATCTGGAAGAGAAGATAGAAGTGATGCCCTCAAACATCTTTGGTCATGTGTAACCATTAACCATAAGGCAACACTGGAATTCAAGATGATCTTAGACAATTAGAGGAGTGTTAGAAACAAAGACTATGGTATTAGTGGTGGCAGGTATTACAAAAAACAACAAACCAAATTATCAACAAAAAAAGTAAGATAGGAACTATCACTATACAAAAGGCTGGCAGCAAAAGATGCAAGGTCAAAGTGAATAATCAGCTGGCCATGAATGAGCAATGAAGCACCGTATTTTTTTCTGGGCTGTAATATTGAAATCTGAAGTGTAAGGACCATCAACATTCCTATGTATTCAGTGCTAGTGAAAACCCTACCATGACTTTAAGAGAAATGTGGAGATCTTAGAATCTAAGTGACATGAAAACATGATTGAATATAAAGTTTAAAAAAAGATTTGATTATGGAATTATAGAAAGGATGAAGGAAATGTTCTTTAATAACCGTGTAGTGACCAACATTGGCCATGTACACTGATGAGAAAACAAGATGAAACAGCCTTAATCTGTAACATGGAGTCACGCCATCAATGTCAACGTTTTCAGACAGCAGGTTTATTAATCATTAAAATGAATTGACACATGAGGTTGTCAAATTTCCTGTTCTGAAAGTGTAATTTATTAATTTTTTTTAACATGCTGTTGGATTCTAAGAATATTGACAACGTACGTGATCTCAGGCTGTTTTTAAAGATGCTAGTAGCTAAGCTATTCACAATTAAGAAAGTAAATAATTCACCTTACTCCTGAATGCAAACTAAAGGACTTTATAGCCCACCTAATAAACAGCTGGGAAAAATTAGAACTTTTTTTTTTTACTGTACTTAGTAGAAGAGGGACACAGGTGTTTATACCCAGCAACCATCCAGGTCTAGTTTGTGATACCTGCTGGGTTTCATAAGGATAGACAAGGAGAAGCAACTTGGAAATAAGGGAGGATCTTGTTGGATCAAATACAAACCTATCTCTTAACTAGCTCAGAGAATAGGTAAGGAAGAGTCTTTCAGCAGCTGAGAAATAAACCTCTAGGATTTTCAAAATGATGTTGGTATAGAGGGATAAATTCACTTAAAGAGGTTTTAGACCAATGTACTTGAGTTTAAGGTTAGTATAATCTCTTAGAGAAAACATTAAGAATGGGTTAGGAAGAACAACAGCACTGCTAAGGATTACAGCAGAGCCTAAAGATTTATTCCTTGCTCCATTAAAAAAATGCCTTTTTTTTTTTTGACAGTATATTCAGGATTATTTGAGATATGGCCCCTTGAACTGCCCTAGGTCACTACTGAAAAGTTAAACCAAATCACAAAAAGCCTTATGTGCCACGCAAATAAATTGGACTTTATCTGGGAGGAAACGAGGAGCCATTTTAGCAGTGGCAAAATCTGGTTTGCATTTTAGAAATTTATTTCCAATGGCAGTATGAAAGATGCAGTATAGAAGACTTGAGACTAGAGCCAGGGAAGTCTTTTAGGAGGCTATTTCGAAAGCCCAGATCTGATGACAAACATGTAAGGGAGGGCCTAGTGGCAAGGCAATGAGGCTTATGGGGAGAAAACTAACCTGAGTAAGGGATGTTTGAAAAGCAGGTTCAACATGACTAGGTGACTAATTAGATGAGAAACATGGAAGTGAGTTTTCTGGGTTGATCAAACAGGTGGCTTATAGTACCATTGACTGAAATCAATAATATAGAAGAAAACCCAGATTTAGGGAGAGCAATAATAATGAACTTAGTGGAAGATACATACATTGGATTTGAGGTAGAAATAGTCAGTTGTTCACTAAAAACACTGTGCTGTTAGGACAAAGATTTGAGCAAGATATACGTACATGTGTAGATGATAGCCTAATTAATGGGGGTTCCCAACCACTTCCCAACCCAAAATACCTGAGTCATACATCGCAGCTCATTGGTAACTGTGGCAATATAGTGATTTTATAGGGATATGTTCTCAACATTCTCACCTCAAGCGCTGAAAAGCAGATTAAATGACAGACTCCCTGCAAATAGCAATACTAAAGGCACTGCTGCTTAAACTTATGTCGTAAGAACTCAGAATGGTGCTGAGCTTGTCAGAATGAAGGGGCTGAGGCCCACCCCCAAAGACTGATTCAGTGGTCTGGGGTGGGGCTCAGGAACCTCCATGTTTAAAAAGCAACTCCAGGTATTGCTTACATACTCTGAAGTTTGTGAAGTTCTTTGGAACATCTAATATAAAGAGGAAGAAGAAGAAAGCAGTCAGAATTTTGCATATATGAATTTTGCCTTCAAAATGGCCATTTATTTAACTTGTGTCAGAGTATTTCTTTTGATATTAAAGTGCATAGTTTTAGTCAAAGCCTAGAGATTATTTTTCCTGGAAAAGTTTATAACCAATAAATTTGTGTACCTTGAGTCATACAGCATATTTCCCTAGCATACAGCATATTTCATACAGCATAACAAGGGGAAAAAAATATCTGAAGTTAAAAACAAAACAAGCAGTGAAGAGCAATCGGTTTACAAAATTTGAAAATTACTAACTTAAAATTTTAGAGCCATTATGTTTAATGGAAAGGGTCCTGGACTGAAATTGAGAAAACCTGCGCTGTATGGCATTAATACTAATCTTGAGCTAGCCCTTTGACATTTCTAGGCCTTCGTTTTTCCATTTGTCTCAAGAGAGGCTAGCTGAAGAAATTTAAGATTCTGGATAAATTGATGTGTAGTCTTTTGTATGTGAGGGTTGAGCCAAATGAAAATGATATTTAGCCATTTCAACCTACAAAAATGGCAATTTCATGTGGTTTAACAAATCTAGGTTGGAGCCAGATCATTTGGTATGATCAGACTGTGTCTTCCCAGCTTATGGTTGGCTTGCTTAATTTTTCTCCAACTATAGATAGTCTTTCTCCCTGGCAATAAGAAGATGCAAATTTACATCCTTCTGGCTCTGAAACTTCAAAGGACAATCACCTTTTCTCATCTCTAAATTGAAGGACTCAGATTGGCATGGCTTGGATCAGACCCTACCCTTAGACACACATTATGGTCAAAGTACTATTAAGGGCTAGAAACAGATCACTTTCCTACTTAGAGACCTGAGGGTAGAACAGTGTGAATGGCAGCATTCAGTCTCCTAAAGGAGGCATGGTGCTGAGCAGACAAACCTACAGATACCCTCTACATGTCTGTATGTCTCTGGGTGTGTAGTGATTTAAAATATACTTTATTCATTAAAAGGAGACATTGTGACTCTTCTTTTTTTTTTTTTTTTTTTTTGAGACAGAGTCTCACTCTGTTGCCCAGGCTAGAGTGCCGTGGCGTCAGCCTAGCTCACAGCAACCTCAAACTCCTGGGCTCAAGTGATCCTCCTGCCTCAGCCTCCCGAGTAGCTGGGACTACAGGCATGCGCCACCATGCCTGGCTAATTTTTCTCTATATATATTTTTTAGTTGTCCATATAATTTCTTTCTATTTTTAGTAGAGACAGGGTCTCGCTCTTGCTCAGGCTGGTGTGACTCTTCTTAACTAAACTGGAAGGAAGATTTGGATTCAAAATCTTTGTGATTTGTGAAGTCATTTTCCTCTTTTGAATCTATTTTCTCATCTGAAAAATGTATTATTAATACCTCAAAGGGCTATTACAGGATTATATGAAATCATGTG
The DNA here is from genome assembly GCA_028533085.1 of Varecia variegata. Lineage (NCBI taxonomy): Eukaryota > Metazoa > Chordata > Mammalia > Primates > Lemuridae > Varecia > Varecia variegata. The sequence continues at coordinate 4,529 of JAQIFY010003714.1, forward strand.
TGTGGAACTACTTTGAAAATTATGAAGCACTATTGAACTTAAGGGATCTTTCATTCAATAAGCATCTATTCAGTGCCTACTGTGAGTTGTGAACTTTATTAGTTGCTGGGAATATAAAGATGAATACAATACGTATCTAACATCATATAAGGATCTGGATAACATACAGTATATAAATAAGTTCAGTGCATCTTAAATTATTTAATCTTTAAAATAAACCAAATAAGTGAGAATTGAGTCAGAGGGTACACTAGTTTAACAAATTCAGGTATAGTCTATATGTGATAGAGATATTACTCAAAATTTAAGTGTAAAATGGATCTCTTTAAAGAAAATCTTTCATTCATTTTACCTCTATCTTTTTCACAAGACTGTATTTTATTCTGCAAACCTCTTCAACAAATGATTTCTTCCTAAGGTTAACATTGATTGCCCCATCTGGCTTCTTTTCTCAAAACCGATCTGTGGCTAATTCCCTGAATATTTTTGTTCCTCTATATACACTTAAAACTGAACACAGCAATTCTTATCACAAGTCTCCCTCCCATGCTGTCTCATTTCTATTTCCCAAACAAGTCAATTTTGAACCTCATTCATGTTTTATTTTTATCTTTTCCTTTTATCTTGGCACAATTCTCTTACTAAATTATGTTATCCAACCCAAGCTCTTGCTTTGAGAAAGGGTTGATAAAACTGAAACTTGTCTACTATAAAATGGTCTTATATTCCCCCAGCTATTCTGAATCTAAAATGATCCATTATTATTTGTATAAAACTGATTTCTCTTATAGTGGTTTACATTTTTATCATGCTGACCCACATTTTCAAATATGACTTTTTAAAAATTTTAACAAGATTAAACAATAAATTATAAGAAACTTTTCAGGAACTTCTTGCCAAAAAAATATTTGCTTGCCTATGCACACAAGTTTATATCCCAATTACATATTTATTCAGCCTAAACTCGTCACATTACAATAAGTTCCTGTCTCTCTCAAAACTATAAATTCACAAACCTAAGCCTGGTTTAGTGGTCATAATGCCACTACTTATTGTTCATACTTTACACCTATTGCTAGGGTTTTGTCATGGGTTTCTAACCTACTCTTGTTGAAATTCTTTGCCCAGATTTGTTTATTCCTTGTTTTTGCCTTCAGCAACTATTTACTAACTAACAGTCTACTACATGCCAGGTGCTGTTCTCGGCTGAGTGGGTACAAAATTAATAAGGCACACTCTTTCTGCTGAAGAACCTTACAAAGCAGGACACAAGAACTAAAAAGATAATTATAATACAGGAGAGGCAATGGATTACGGGAAGTATAGCTTTTGTCTGCCTCCTCCTAGTTCCTTCAGGCAATTCTTCCTCCACTCCACTGGTCTAAAGGGCCAATCATATTGGTTCAAGGATGGGCATGTAACGTCCCAGACCAGTTAAAGGACTCCTTAGAACTTTTCTTCTACAGTTATAAGGGAAGAGTATCTCTGGATTACTCTAGGATCATGAGCTCCCGGTATGGAGCTTGAAGCATGTAGGTTATTTCACTATTCACACCAAGTGCCAAATGAGAAGTTGCTGGTGGCACTTTTCCCACCATGTGGAGTCTGTTTAGGAGAGATGGAAACTAATATGCTAGGAGAAGCAGAGGCAAGTAACACCTGAAAGATGGAGAAAGCCTCCTTGATCCTTGGGCCTGGTATGCCTGAAGCTATCACTTCCCTGGACTTATCAGTTTTGTGTGGATGGACAGTCCTGAGTTAATATGGTGGCTCCTTGATCTTCGGGGATCCAGGTTCCTTCTGTCTTTCTGCTCTGCCATCCTTAGCATATGAATTCTATTCTTGTGCAGCAACTGGATTTTTGAGATGAGGCTTGTCTTAGTCTGTTTGGGTTGTTAGAACAAAATATCATAAACTGGGTACTTATGAACAAAATAAATTTATTTCTCACAGTTCTGGATGCTGGGAATTTCAAGATCAATGTGCCAGCAGGTTTGTTATGAGGGCCAATTTTCTGGTTCATAGAGAGGTCTATCTTGGGCTTCTTATAAGGGCACTAATCCCATTCATGAGTGCTCCACCCTCATGACCTAATCACCTCCCGAAGGCCCTACCTCCTAAAACCATCATGTTGGGGGTTAGGATTGCAACACATGAATTTGGAGAAAGAGAGGGACACAAACATTCAGGCTACAGCAGGACTCTACCGTGTTCTGCAGTCCCCATCATTCTTTAGTAGTTTAGTGCCAGTTGCTGTTTATCCCCAAGCTTAAAATGTTGTTTTTCTTATGCCCTGCACTTTTATACATAATCCATCTAACCCACCCCCAAGAGGTTTTCAGAGTATGGTCTCTGATCAAAAGAGAGGGAGGCCTCTATTTAAATGCATCCCTGTGAGCTCAAAAAGGCTAACTTCTCCTTTCTTGGAAAGCTTTTGAGGAAAAAAGGTAAACTCACCAATGGCAATGTTCTCAACTCCAGGGTCATGGGGCAATGTTGTATCTACCTGTTGTGAAGGATAGGAGGTATATCCTAAGTAATTTCTTACTAGAAATAGATGTGCTTCTAAAGTGTACTAACAGTACTCTTCCTTTTTTAGAGATTTGTCATCCCAATTTGGTAACATCATTCTTGTTCTTGCATTCTTGTATGCTTTATTGAATAGGAGAAAAAAGTCACAATTACAGATTAATTCATATAATTTGAAGCCTATTTAAGTATATTCATGAATGTGTCACACATTTGAACTTCATCCTTTATGTGTAGCAATAGTAGATGTTGAAATTGTAACCTGTAAGCAGATAGACATTATGGTAAACTTTGAATGGGATAGATAGGGAGTGGAGACCAACTGTCATCACTAAACATGCAAGTGATTTCACTGTTCGTGTTAAGTGCTAAATGAGATTAAGTTGTTGGCCAACTGGGGCCTTGTGTGAACTTTAGTATGTGTCAGTCTCTTGGGAAAGGATATTCCACCTTATGATTAGGAAGAGAAGGCTAAAGTTAGGTTTAGAGGATGAGGAATTGTGTGTGGGAAGAGAGAATGATTTATCTCTGAGACCACAGCTCACTGCTTTGGTAATTCAGTAGGAGAAAGCTGCAAACAAAAGCAATCTTAGGCTAAGAGACAATTCTAATTCAGAGATCATATTGCCAAAGAGGTGGACTCTGCTACAAGAGTTGTAGGGAACAGAAAAACAGGGAATTTACACACTCTGCGGTAGCTGTTAGCCCCAGATAATTGGAAAACAGAAAACCAGCTAAGAAAGAAAATGTTGGAGAACCCAGAGAAGAATTTGGTGTTGTCGACAGTAAGCGGATCTCAGCAGCTGAAAATGGTGGAACTGATTTTGTAGGAATAGCTCATCCAAACATCCTAAGTGATTTGGCAGAATACTTAGTATGAGATATTATGAGCCTATAATATACTGGAAACCTTAACTGGGGAAGCAGCAGTAGAAAAATAAGGTATGAATGTAAGAAACATTAATAAAGTAATAAAACAGGTAAGACTTGGCAATTGACAATGGGTGAATTGAGAAGGGAGTAGAGAGATAGGAGTCAAAAATCACTTAATTATTTTGGGTCTAGATAATTAGAAGAATGAAGATACTGTTCATATAAATAAGGAAACCTGAAGGGGATACTTCTTTAAGGGGAAAGCTGATGTGTTCAAATTTAAATAGCTTGAGTTTGAGGTGCAGGTGAAATATTCAAGTAGAAATATTCCAAATATTCAGTTGGTAGTATAAGATGTCAGGCTGAAAATAACAAGAGAGGTCAAGGCTAGAATTCTAGATTTGGGGGGTTAATGGAAGCTAGAAGAATAGATGAGATCACTGAGGGAAGTGCTGAGGTTCATAAATGCGTGAGGGTGTGTTTTCCTTTGTTCCTACACATTCATCTTAAATATGCAGACTGAAGATATACAATTATTCCCTTGAACTGACAATCATATTAATATATTGCCTATAGTCTGAAACACAACACACCCAGGGATACTTGGTTTGAATTTGAATTTCAGAATTAGATTAGTTCAATTAAGAAATTTAAATAATATAGAGTAAGAATATTTGAATACCAGAAAGTTGCTCCTAACTTTGTCAGTGTTATAAACTAAATCCAGCATTAGGTACATTAAAATATAAGATTGCCAGCCAATATTGAAAGAATAGGTGACCTTTGCATAACATTTTTCCTTAATTCAATATATTTACAGTATGTTTTTTAAAAAAGAATTTCAAGATTAATTCTGAATTTTATTAGTTTTATAGTTCTAGCTTAGCCAAATGAAATATCTTTTCGCATACACTGTTAAAGAGTTAGTACATTGTGTAATCCAAAATACCTATGCAAATGCTTAATTGTATAAAGAACATTATGCAAATGTTTAACTGAATAAGGAAGATGTCATTATTAATAATGAATTGTGAAAGTAATTAGAAATGAGTAATTAGGAAAAATAACACAGTAATAAAGGGTATATTTCAAAAGTAGTACAGAGAATATGAAAATAAGTCTTTAATATGTCCTTTACATGCCAGTAGAACATACATGTGGTGTTCCCGCCTATGAATATGATTTGAAGTAAAAAGGTAGGGATACAAGGGTCACAATAATCTCCTAACTCCTTTGAATAGTTTAAATAAAAAATACTACATTCTATCTCTTACACACATTTGAATAGACTAGGGATCAAAAAAATACAATGTTATTTTGTTTATTTTTTTCTGCTTCAACCCATTAATCAATGGATTTCAGAGTTCATGGTTGTATGAGTTTGTGTTTGCATTAAGAGAGAATAGGCTCTGGAACCGGACAATTTTAAATCCTAGTTCTGCCTCTTACAGCTTTGCAGCCTTGAGTAGTTCATTTAACTCTTCTTAGCTCCAATTTCCTTACCTGTAAAATGTAAGTACTAATAGTACTAATTTCACAAGGCTGTTGGGAGGATAAATATAAAGCATTTAGAACAGTAATTTGCTAAATATTTAGTACAATATTATAATTGACACAGAAACGTATTTGACCCATGCAAATACACACACACACCCACACAACATATACAAGTTATATTTTGTCACCTGTAATGGTAGGGTCAATAAGAATATTGGCCAAGGCAAATAGGTAGACAGAGACTCTTCACTTCAGTCTCAACCAGTAAAACTTAGAGCTTGCATAGGCTTCTCTGGAAAGAGGTAAAATTGAATGTGTGTTTTATTTAACTTCTAAATTCTACTGTTGTTTCATCCTTCTTGCCTCTTTGTTTTTTACTGTTTTACTGCTTGTGGTCCAATTAAACAGATGCCAATACAGTGAGACAGAGACATACAAAATAGTGCAATAGTCAGGTAAAAACAGTAACAGTTGAATTGTAGGCACAATTTGATCTAAAGATAGAGCACAAATCTTAAAACTCTGCTGGCCTGAAATGAAAATGAATTTTCTTTTCTGTATCTTGGCTGATCACATTTTATTTTCTATACCTTGACTGATTCACAAGACAATTCACATTAAGAAACAAATGGGACTCTAACACACTCCCTTGATATTTAAGAAAACTGAATTTGGATTACACGTAAACAAATTGACAGTTGCTGGACAGAGATTTGGATAAGTCATCCAATTAATCTAATTCTAATACATTTGAAAGTTAATTCTCTTATTTTCAAATGCTAAATATAAAAATCAGATTGTTATTCTATTTTCAAAGTTGAGAGTGGAGAACTGACTTAAATTTGATTGATTGAAAAGCATAGTCCGCCCTCTGTATACATGGATTCTCCATCCTTGGATTCAGCCAACAGCAAATTGAAAACAAAATGGATGCTTGGGTCTGTACTAAACATATACAAACTTTTTTCCTCGTCATTATTCCTTAAATAATACAGTATAACAATATTGACATAGTATTTATATTGTACTAGGTATTATAAGTAATCTAGAAATGATTTAAAGTGTACAAGAAGGTGTGCATAGGGTATATGCAAATATTATGCCATTTTATATAAGGGATTTGAGCATCTGTGAATTTTGGTATGGGGGACGTGGGTCCTGGAACCAATCCCCCATGAATACCAAGGGACAAATGTATATAGATTTGACGAAAGAATTTTAAGACTGTAATTGGTAAGGAAGATATGGATTATTGAGGGGGGACTTTAAAGTTAGGATTCTTTTCTTAGGATGGGTTAGGTACAAAAACATGCTAGAATTATAGATTTAAAAAAACTACGTAGAGATAGAAAAAAAAAATCCAAGCTCTGAAATGAGAGGATGCTGTAGCTGTGGGATACTACTCTTATTCTGCGTATCTTCACCAATCCATTTCAAGTAATTTCTAACCACACGGGGTAGAGAAGGAGGTGAGTAGGGGAGGGCAGGAGGAAAAAATGATAGTATGTTGAAAAATATATTTTGCCACTTATAGATTTAACTACCATTTGTCTACAAGCTATGTCCATCAAAGAGAGCACATCAATATCACAGCACGTGTAGAAGAAAATGATAGAAAATCCTGACTATCACACTTCAAATCTTTCCCAGGAATGTCCTACCTTTCATCCATTAATATTGCTTTAGGCAAAGGATGTCCTGTATGAACTGCATACAGATAATAAATCAAATCCTTAACACTTTGAGTAAGCTTTGCTTTTTCATAAAAGTCTTTATAGTTCTGGCCTCATTTATCTTTCAAAGAAAAACAAATGAATTGAGTTTATCATTATAGCTAAAGAATTTCAATTCTTTCAGCAATTAAGTGATAGGAGAAGGCCCAAACTGAGATCAACTTTCAGCAAGGCACCTAGGGCAAGTAAAACAAGTGCTAATGAAAAATGATTCATTCAGAGCTCCCATACTAAAATTGTCAGCCTACATTATGAATCAGTGGGAGGAGAAAAATGCATTTAAAGGTTAATGGTTTTAGAAAGACAGTTCAAAAGTGAAAAACTGAAGTACTGTAAAATCTGTTAAATAGAAATTATTTGCTTTATTATTCTATTACCATACTCACAACCAAGAGGTTGAAAAATTTAAAAATCTAGCTAATCAATTGGTTATTTTAAACAAATGTAACTGAATTTTAACATTGTACCAAACAATGTCTACACAGTGAGTTTTGACACATTATAGTCACAGCTTAAATGATATCTTTAAAAACAACTGACTTAAAAAGAAATAAGGATAAGCATTTACTTTCCCTTATTCTGATAAACTTTTGTGTCCATTTTCCTTTGTCTTTATTCACATTGATGAATATATTATAGTGAATTTCAAATTTAAACATGGTTTGATCAATTCAAAGATTATAGTACAATTGATTAGTTGATTACTGTAACATATTTTATTAACTAACTCATTACAAAGAATTATTTTTGGTATGTGGACCAAGTCAGGATGGAATGCATCTTTTAGGTGAATAATTACTCCAAATACAGATTTTATCAGCATGAGAAAACAGTGAAAAAAGCATGTTGGTAATATAGGTAAATTATAAATATAACCCAGAACAAAATTAAAAGCATGTCATATTCTTTTGGGTAAAAGCCCTTATATGTTTATGCCTACAATAGGTGGTATAGTATCATTATATCTGTAATACTTCATATTTAATAAAAACTCAATTCATAAGGTTTATCATTTTTATTCTTTGTTTTAATACAGAAGACAGTTCTTAGGTCTCCATTCTTAGCACATAAAAATAGTAAGCATCTTTCTCTATAGCAAGTGAACTCATGAGAAAACTCTTGAATATCTTCTCTGCGGCCCCAATTTCAAGTCAATAGATTAAGTGTTC
>JAQIFY010003715.1:0-12328 GCA_028533085.1 Varecia variegata
CTCCCTCTGTCCTCTCAAATTAATTTCCATCCCTTAGGCACAACTGCTGTTCTAATTTCTATCACTATTGATGGTTTTGCTTCCTTTTGAATTTAATATAAATAGAAGCAAACATTATATACCCTTTTTTTTTTTTTTTTAGACAGAGTCTTGGTTTGTCACCCTGGCTAGAGTGCCATGGTGTCAGCCTAGCTCACAGCAACCTCAAACTCCTGGGCTCAAAGAATCCTCCTGCCTCAGCCTCCTGAGTAGCTGGGACCATAGGCATGCACCACCATGCCCAGCTAATTTTTGTGTTTTTCATAGAGACAAGGTCTGTCTATGTTTCTCAGGCTTGTCGTGAACTTCTGGCCTCCATTGACCCTCCCACCTTGGTCTCCAAAGTGGTTGGGATTACAGGTATGAGCGGCCACGCCTGGCTAGCACAGCAGTCTTAATACGAGAGACATTCCTACAAGTAAAGTAATTCTGTGATGCAAGTGGAAGAAATCTATTTTTCTATTTCAAAAACATAATGTCCATAGATTTCTTATTTTAGAAGACAAACACATGAATTAGCATACTTATCTCAATAAGAATCTCCTTCTTTTCCTTCTCCTCTTCCTTCTTCAACAAATGAAATGTGTGACTTTTAATTTCCAATGTAAAGAGGATGTTCATGGGTCCTTTTACAAAGCACTTATTAGCTCCTCATAGGACCAGCAACTCTTGACAATAGTTGTTCTTATTACTATTAATCCTTCAGTTCAAAACGATACAGTGTTGAGCCAGACTGTGTAAGTACCTTCCCTAAGATTACATAGTAAGTAGAGGGCCAGCTAAATTCAAACCAAGTTGACTGATTCCAAGATCGGTGCTATTTCCAGATTACCCTAGCAGATGTATCAAGAAAGATGGATCTTCTCCATAAACGTTTCATACTCACAGGCAATTCTACAGAGAACAACCTTGCTAAGTAGGCATGACTTATCATATTGAAAACAACCTGGGTGACGGAGAATTGCACTGGGCTTCAATTTAGAGGTGAGGAGTCATGCCCTCCCATCCAAGTTCTTTGTTCTGGTAATTTCTAGAGAGGAGGGTGCAGCAGGATCTTCCTGTGCTTTATTCCAAGTCATGTCTTCGGTGTGATTTGCTGGTGCTACTCCTGGAATACTTGACTGACCTTGCTGATAACATTGCACCCTTGTGATATTGTCATAAGTGAATTTTCCTCTTTCTAGACATTTCTGTTTTGTTATTTACATGGACCTATACTTTAGAATTGGAAGATGTTGGGGTATGGTCATCAATCTAAAAAATAACTATAACTTTTTTCTGTTACTTTTTTATAGCAGTTTTCCTTTTCTTCACTGAATCTAGCCTTTTCTGTTGATTCCTACTTTATTAGTTCTGCATAATTACAAGCTTTATACTGAAACATATATTCATACCATGCATTGCCCTGCATCCATGTAATATGATTTGCTCTACATACTTGATTTTATAGAACACATGAATTTTATTCTTCAAAACGTGATACTTAATTGGTTACTAGACTCTTCAAATTCCTTTTCTCAGTCACCTTACCATCTACCTTTTAAAATTTACTTCAGTCTTTTTCAATAGAATTGCAACTTTCATTTGATGGCATCATATCTTCAACTCATTTCCTACTGGAGAGCTTTAATTCTGTCATTCGTCATTGACTTAATAAATGCTTCGTTTTAGGTCATTTATTTGGCAGTTCTCATCCTCCTAGAATTTATATTTTTTTCTTCTAACTCTAGAGGAGAATAGAATTTCAAAATCAAATTTTAATTAAAACTAGTTCTGAGCTCGTAGACATTCTGTTTCTGGATAAAAACACCGATTGATATATTTCTGCCATAGCGTCAGCCTCCTCAATTCTGTGCATGGTTATAAACTGCAATGCTAACGTCTCAGTTCATTTGTGTTGGTAGCTAAACAGCACTCAGAGGGCTTTACGTTGGTCCAGTGTACGAGAGTAGACAATAGCAAGAAATTTGACTGGTGATTATCTATTTATTCTGGGATTGGGACCATCCCTACTTCTTTCTAGCTTGATTCCCTATTACCCAGCCATAAATCCTGCCTGCACCCATAATACCTCTAAACAAAAGTGAACAAAAACATCCTAACCAACTTGTTCAGAGATTCAGTAATTGATTTTAAAGTATAAAATACATGAACAAAGTCAAAGGAGAGCGATAAAGACATCTTTCAGGCCTTCCAAAGGCACTGTGTGTAGGTGGGTAGCTCAGATTTAGTGTGGAACTTGAGATGACAGACCTGTTCAGTCTGGCACCTCCAGCTGACTGTCACTACATAGAGACTCAAAGCTAGAAATTCCAGGCAAAATAGAGAAAAGGAAAAAGAGAGAGGACGCTACAGAGAGTAGATGATGAGAAAAGGTAAGTTCAGCCTAACACACAAACAATAATTTTCCCATCTCTTGTCTTAGAGAACTGAGCTTGGCAAACATCTCAATTCTCATTTTGATTTTTTAACTGGAATTTACTTTGTTAGTGGGTTTTCTCCAAGACTTAGGCAGACTTTTTTTCCTCCCCCATTTTGACATTGCTACAAATTCCAGAGGTTGATTTTCATATGTGCTGTAAAGGGAAATTTCTTTATTCAACAAAATATCCTTTGCTTTCGAGCACTTACAATAATGATAAATGAAACCTGTGAAAAGTCTCTAGGGATCTGCTGTGCCCAGAAGTGGAGGCTACTTTAGTCTAAAGAAACCGAGTCAGCTGTAAGTATCAACAAGAACAGGAGACCCATGGAACAGGAAGAACTATTTGGTAGACAACGTTTTGAATAATAAAGTAACATGATTTGCCTAAAGGCTGCTATGGTCCTGGCCATAACATTTGGTGGCCAGACTAATCTTGTCATCAAGCCTTGGGTCTTATTCGACATAGAATTCCCAGTTCCTTGTGTGGGACTTGGCGTACAGGAGAAGCTAAGTACATATTTGTTGACCTAATGCTTCCTCGCCTGCCTGGTCCAAGACAGTCTGGCATTTGGAGACATTTCAACTTTTTGTCATAAAGTCTGCAAATTGTAGTGGTCTCATGAATAGTAGGGGCTTTAAGAATATGACTAATGACAGAACTGATAATTTCTAATTAACTGAGCTAGGTGGAATGAACTGTGGTGTGAGGGTGAAAAGTTTTTTCCTCTTCTTTCTAATTCTGTAAATTTAGCCTGGCAATGGGGCAAAATATACTCTCCAGAGAATTTTAGCTTTGGGGACTAATTATCTTTTTTCATGGCCTGGTAATACCACTAGTCTACTTTTTATATAAGAGCTTAGATTCCTGGAGTCACATATGTAATGTCTCTTTTTGAATGTATCTGAAATGTTTTGAATTTCTAGAATTTTCTTATTGTCTAACAGGATGTCTGAATTTTATGAAAACTTAGGTATCATTTGGCTTAAATTTTTCAGAATGTAGATGAAGAAATTGAGGCTAGGTTAATAAAATGGAAAAGAGAAAATTACCATCTATCATAAGCCACATTCATGCTGGATACTATGCTATACCTCCAGCATGCATGATCTATTTTAGAATTTCACATTAACCCTCGCTGTGTTAATGGATATCTATTTGACCCTCTACTCTCCTGGCCAAGAAGAAAATGCTTTAAAACTAATTTGTCAGACATTCATTGAGAATTATTTTAATTACCAGAGGAGTTAATAACTTTTTCAGAAGCTGTATAAGAATTAAAGGTGATGGAAAACCAATTAAGAGTCAAATTTTTATTGATGTACTATTCTTTCCCCAGTTTCTTTGATCCAAGAGGCGTTCTTAATATCTCTTTTACTCATAAGACACAAATGCATTTTAAAATTAATATGTAGAAGGCGATTGCCTGGCATAATCCATTTTCTCTTTCAATAGTAACAGAAACCTTACTTAATTCCAGGTAGAAATGCATCCAACTAAAAGATCACATTTCTCAGCCTTCCCTGTATCTAGGGAGGAAAACTGAGCTCTTAACAGAAAATGTTGGGTGCAGCTTGTTAAAAAGCTACTTCTTCCCTTTTCTCCTTCCTGTATTTTTCTGTCTGGATCATGACAGTGGTGACGGAGCCCCAGAAAGACGGAGCACAGTTTCCTGATGGCCTTGGGAAGCTGCCGTACAGGCTTTAGCTGCCTACGGCTCAGCTTCTAGGTGGGAAGATAAATCTTTACGTGTTTAAACTGCTGTTTTCAGACTTCTATTAGTAGCCACAATTCCCAGCTGATAAAGAAGCTATGACAGTTTTGGAAGGGCTCATTAGTGTTTTGAACCGTGTTCCATCATTTTGTGGTTTCTTGATGTTGTCCAAGAGGTCACCTGGGAGGGGCATGGTTCCCAAATCCTCTGCTGCCTAGCCAGAGAAAACATCTCCAATTCCATATGTTTTATTATTTGGACATCTGTATGGCATTTCATTTGAACCAAGGTCCCATAGCTTAAAGTAATTTGAAAACCACTGAGTTCTAGACTAAAGTTCTCATCATATAATTGCTAAAACAATGACTATTTTTCAGGCATCCTTTAAGTGCCTAACATATAATCAATCATTTAACTCTCTCAATAGCCCTATGAGGTAAGTGTTGTCACTATTCCCATTTTTCGTAGGAGGAAACCAAGGCACAGAAACATTAAGTAATTTTTGCAAATTATACATCTTGTAAGTGGCAAAGCTCAGATTCAAACCTGGCAGCTTGCTCCAAAATCCAGGCTTTGAAACACGATACTGCCTCTACACTTGATTACTAAATTAATGCCCATGGACTGTAAGTGATTTTCTTAAGTTCTAATAGAAAGTTTATAGGAGACCTGAGCCAAGCTCTCAGAGCACTTTAATCTAATGGGTTTTTGGTTTTTTTTTTTTTTTGAGAACTCCAAGCAGAATCCTTTTTCTGATCTGTTAACAACGTTTTCTATATGGTACAATAAAGAAATTGATGAAGAAGAAGAATAAACATAAATAAAGAAAAAGTCACTTTGCTAGTTGCTGCAGTTGCAAATGCATGGCACCCACCACCAATAAATCCGCCTTTCAGCTCCCTGCTTCTTTCTGGAGAACAGTTCTCTTGAAAGTGTAATGGTGACGCCATGCTTGGCTGAAATCTTTTCTACCTCCTCAGCTTTCTGTTAAACATTAATCTCATCTCTCTTCATCTATTGCAAACCTTCTAATAATCCCAGACTTTGCAAAGCTTTAAGGATTCTAGAACACAAATAGTCTAGTGTTAGGACAGCTGGTAAAGTCCGTCTCCAGACCTTGCTGCATCAGACCTCCTTAAATCAACTCAGTATCAACTAAGTGTGGCTTCATTGCTACCATTTCTTTTGCTAATCCATTCAAAAAACCATTCTCATGACTGTTTCCTTATTAAAAAAAAAACCGCTGATGCACAATATGACACAGCATATTTTCAATTAGAGTTTAGAATTTTAATTCCATTAGAAATTATGGCTACATACAAGGAAGGAAATTTTGCTTTTCTGTAGAAAATTTCTACATGCAAACATTCCTCCCAGATACACATAGGCTTCTTTTAATGTTATCCCACATAATTTTATGAACTCAATGAAAGTGATTATTTGATCTTTTTTTGCTTTTGATTCAGTGATTATTTCTTTTAGAACTTTGATTCACACTAAATGTTGAATGTAATTTTCCTACAGTATAAGATATTCCAAAAGGGAATCAATTTTCTTTTATAATAGTATAGATGTCAACTCTTGGCTAGTTTCTCCACTAATGGTCAAAGACAGACTTTTGTTACCATTTAATTCTGCTCTGTACAACATGGAAGAAGGATTCTTCTTTATAAAATGTTCAAATATGAAGTTAGAATATCTTTATAATTCTGCTGTGTAAGTTTTTAGAATGACATAAGCCATGTAGAAACACAATAGTAAACAGATGACTTGGTAACTTTCCTTAATACCAACTTGGTTTCCATTATGTGAGTTTTCAAAGACAGTCACATCACTTGCAATTTGCTTAGAGATACTAGCGATACTATTATTCATGGGTGAAAGGTGGAACACATAGAAGAATGGAATTATTAAGCACCCAAAGCTGAGTTTTCCTGACCTGCCTGATTTTCAGAATTATCTGATAAATTCTTAGCCATTCAGATTTCTAAATGGGCCACAGAACTGCTGACTTAGAACTTCTGGGGAGGGGATGCTGGAACGAGAAATTTTTACAAGCTCCTCAAGTGATTCTGATGTGCACATAGGTTTGCAAATCCAGGATTAGAGAAAAAAAACTGCTTGATTCATGATAAATGTAAAACATTCTAAAATAAAGAAAATTAATTTTATTTAAAAAATCATGCCTTAAAAGGCAGGAATTTATGTTTCATAAATTTGAATACTATGGATAATTTATACATATAAGTTAATAGAAATACTGGCATGCAGAAATAGTTTACGGATGTCCTCCATCTTTTCTCTTCCCATGAGCCCTTCATTTTAAAACATAGAATTATATTGATGATGTCTCTGTGGCAGGAAAGAGTGGTTGAGTGGGAAAGGGAATAAAAAGGTGGAGGATAAAAATGAATGATGAAAAAGGGAGAATTTGGAAATCAGTTTTCTTTATGTATCAATTCAATAAATTTTTCTTAATTACAAAAGCATTATGGGTTTATGTCCTAAACATATAGACATGTACAAAAAGGTAAACATATATAACCACTGTTAATATTTTATAAATATTTTTTTTTTGAGACAAAGTCTCCCTCTGTTGCCCAGACTGAAGTGCAGTGGCATCATCATAGCTCACTGCAATTTTATAAATATATTTCTAACATTTCTGTAAAAAATAAATTTGAGCTGATATTTATGCTGTGATATAATTTCATTTTTTCATCTAGCATTATTGAGATCAATTTTTCAAGTCACTGAGCATTGTTCTATGATGTGGTTTTTAATGGTAACATAATATTCCATTGCATATATGAAACTCTATTTGACCAATCCATATTTTAAAACCTGTGTATTTTCCCCATTTTAATATTGCAATCACTATTACTATAAATAACATTGCATGTAAACCTTTATATATATTATTTGCTTAAACTATTAGAAGAATAATAGATCAAAAATACAATTTTTATAAGGCTTTTGATACATATTTTCAGAGTACCGTATGGAAAAGTAGCACCGATTTATACTGTCACCTGATATTAATGAGAATGTCTTTTCCCTATATTCTCATAGGGTTTATAAAAACGTATTTCACAAACTGATAAAATGAGCATTGATTTTCATTTCTTTGATTACTATCAAAGATGAATTTTTTTCCTAAAGGTAATATCCTTTTTATATTTCTTTATTTCTACAGTTGCCTATTTATATTCTTAGCCTATTTTTTTGCAACAGGCATGTTCATCTTTTTTGCAGTATTTTTTAATTTCAAAAAATTTAGGAGGCAAAAGTGTTTTTTGCTACATGGATGAATTGTATCATGCTGAAATAAGTGCTTTCAGTGTACTTGTCACCAGAATAGTGTACATTGTACCTGATAGGTAGATTTTTATCCCTCACTTCCATCCCACTCTCCCTGCTTCTTAGTTTCCAATGTGCATTATACCTCCTTTTTACCATATGTAATATATCCCTTGTTTAGATCCCACTTGTAAGTGAGAACATGAGGTATTTGTTTTTCTATTCCTGAGATACTTCACTTAGGACAATGGTCTCCAGTTCCAACCAAGTTTTGGCAAAAAACATTATTTCATTCCTTTTTATGGCTGAGTAGTACCCCATGGTATATGTATACCATATTTTCTTTATCCAGTCTTCAGTTAATAGGCACTTAGGTTGGTTCCATATTTTTGCAATTGTGAATTATGCTGCTATAAACATTCGGTTGCAGGTGTCTTTTTGATATAATGACTTCTTTTCCTTTAGGTAGATTCCCAGTAGTGGGATTGCTGGATTGAATGGTAGTTCTACTTTAAGTTCTTTGAGGAATCTCCATACTGTTTTCCACAGAGGTGGTACTAATTTGTAGTCCAATAACCAAAACAGTTTTTCCTAGATTTTCTTCCAGAACTGTTATGGTTTCAGGTCTTACATTTAAATGTTTAATTCATCTTGAGTTAATTGTTGTATGTAGTGAGGGATAGGGATCCAGTTTCAATCTTTTGCATGTGGCTATCCAATTTCCCAAGCACCATTTATTGGATAGAGCATACTTCCCCCAGTGTATGTTTTTGTCTGCTTTGTCAAAAATCAATTGGTCATAGCCATATGGTTTTATTTCTGGGTTCTCTATTCTGTTCCATTTGTCTATGTGTCCACCTTTATACCAGTACCATGTTGTTTTGGTTACTATAGCCTTGTAGTATAATTTGAATTCATGTAATGTTATGCCTCCAGATTTGTTCTTTTTGCTTAGGATTGCTTTGGCTGTTAGGGGTCTTTCTTGGTTCCAAATGGAATTTAGGATTTTTTTTTTTCTAGATCTGTCAGAAATGACATTGGAAATTTTATGGGAGTTGCGTTGAATCTGTAAATCACTTTGGGCTATATGGACATTTTAAAAGTGTTGATTCTTACAATCCATGAGCATGGGATGTTTTTCCATTTGTTTGTGTCATGTATTATTTCTTTCATCAGTGTTTAGTAGTTCTCCTTGTAGACATCTTTCATCATGTTGGTTAAGTATATTCCTAGGTATTTTATTTTCTTTGTAGTTACTGTAAACAGTATCAAGTTCTTTATTTGACTCTCACTTTGACTGTTATTAGTGTATAGAAATACTATTAATTTGTGTACATTAATTTTTTAACCTGAAACTTTACTGTATTTATTTATTAATTCTAGAAGTCTTTTTTTGGAGTTTTTAGAATTTTCTAGGTATAAGATCATACCATCAGCAAACAGAGATAGTTTGACCTCCTCTTTCCTGATTTGGATGCCCTTTATTTCTTTCACTTGCATGATTACTCTGGCTAGGACTTCCAGTATTATGTTGAATAGAAGTGGTAACAGCAAGAGGCCTTTTCTTGTTCCAGTTCTTAGGGAGAATGCTTTTAACTTTTCCCCATTCATTATGATGTTGACTGTGACTTTGTCATATATGGCTTTTATTATTTTGAAGTATGTGCCTTCTGTGTTTGTTGAGAGCTTTTATCATGAAGGAGTGCTGGATTTTGTCAAATGCTTTTCTGCATCTATATGGTACTTGTTTTTAATTCTGTTTACGTGGTGAATCACATTTATTGATTTGCATATATTGAATCATTCCTGCATGCCTGGGTTGAAACCCACTTGATCATGGTGAATGATCTTTTTGATTTGCTGTTAATTTGGTTTACTAGTATTTTTTTTCTGTACTAATTATTTATTTATTTATTTATTGTTATATTTTTTTTCTTAATTTCAGAATATTATGGGGATACGAATGTTTAGGTTACATATATTGCCTTTGCATTGACTGAGTGAGAGCTACACATGTGCCCAGCCCCCAGACAGTGTGCACCTCACCCATTAGATATGAATATACCCATTTCCTCCTTCCCCCTCCCACTGCCCAATACCCGACGAATGTTACTTCTATATGTGCACGTGTTGATCAGTTAGTACCAATTTGATGGTGAGTATATGTGATCCTTGTTTTTCCATTCTTGTGATACTTCACTTTGAAGAATGGGTTCCAGCTCCATCCAGGATAATACAAGAGGTGACAGGTCACTATGGTTTTTTTGTGGCTGAGTAGAACTCCATGGTACACATATACCATATTTTATTAATCCACTCATGGATTGATGGGCACTTGGGTTGATTCCACATCTTTGCAATTGTGAATTATGCTGCTATAAACATTCGAGTGCAGATGTCTTTTTTATATAACGCCTTTTTTTCCTTAGGATAGATGCCCACTAGTGAGATTGCTGGACCAACAATCAGCCAATATAAAATAATTCCAAAAATGAAGGGAATAGAGTATTTTTTAAAGGTAATAGTAGCATAAAGGTAACTATCAGAACCAAAGTGCAAAGCTTTCTGAATACCACAAGATATATAGCGTGCATATTTTGTGTGTATACCATATTTTAAATGCAATAGAGATGCTATGTAGAGAATGATTTGGAGGGAGATAAATGTAGGTATAAAGAAAGCAGTTATGAGGCTACTCTAGTAGTCCAGGCAAGAAATGTTGGTGGCTTATGTGAGAGGGTGACTGAGCTGATTGCTAGAGAGCTATTGTGATCCTTTGCGTTGTGCCCCTCTGAGAGCACTGTTGAAGTTAGCCAGTACCATTTTATTCTCCCTTCTATTCACCTCACTCAGCATCTAATTCGAAGTAAGACTAAGTGATGATAGACCTCAGAAACTACTACTAAAGATTAACTCCCAGAATGCAAGTTCCCCTTCCTAAACAGGAAGTTCTGTGCACAGAATTAAAATTAAATAGGCTACACATACATGGAAAAGCAGAGAAAGAATGAATGGAAAGTCCACAGACAGACTCTAAATTGGCAGATCTCAGAGAGCACGCCTTTTAGAAGAGAAGGGAACACATTTGAATAGAAGATGTTTTCCTTTATAATACCAGTAGGGAGAGTGCCAGAGAAACCAGCATAATGAAAGAAGTGCTATGAAATATATGCATTTTAAATTTAAGCAAAATTTTTAATTGTGATCAAATACACATAACAAAATTTGCCATCCTAACCATTTTTTTTAGCATACAGTTCATTAGTGTTACATATACTCACACTGTTGTGAAACCAACCTCTAGAACGCTTTTTATCTTTCAAAACTGAAACTCTATATCCTTAAGCAACAAATTTTCACCCCCCCTTCCACTAATCCTAGAGTGGCTATGTTTTAAAGAAGCTGAAGAAAGATTCCTCAAACAGAAATCTGGGCAGCCACCATGGCCCCTGCTTGCTGTTCTATAAACCTCCTGCTAATAGCTGGTTCAAGAGAATTCAAGTCTTTCAAAGATGAATTATATGAAGGAATAAATCCAATTTCTATGTGATGACACTATGGGCAAAAAGTATGTAGAAGAACAGAAAAAATTCTATACACATGAAGAAAACATTCCAGAAAAATATTGTTATGAGGCAGAAGAAAATAAAAACCTAATTTTAACTTGGATAAGAAAAATGTAATGAAGCAATTACAATAAAGTAATTTAGCTATGAAGAAAGATTAAAAACAATAATACCATAATTCAGTGGAAGATATGGCCAGACTATGGGAAGAAATGATCAGAAAACAGGAGGAAGTAAATGAGAACTGTCAGGATTTAGGAGAGGAATTGGAAAAAAAATAAAAAGAAAAAAACTTTTTCAGGAATGAAGACTAAATTACAAGGACCAAGAGAATGAGAATGAGTAGACACTACAGGAAGCATAGCAAGAGTCAGGCAGGTTAATGGTAAATGAATATGTGGCAGGAAACAAGAAATATATTTCAAAAGATTAGAGGGAAATTTTACCCATAGGCAACAGACAAAAGAGACTTAATATTTACATATTTGAAATTTCTGAAGAAGAGAACAAAGCATAAAACAGAGCAAACATTTAAAAATAAAAATTTCCTGTTTCAATCTTCTACATGTGGCTATCCAATTTTCCCAGCACCATTTATTACATAGGAATTCTATTCGCCAGTGTATATTGCTGTCTATTTTGTCAAAGATCAGATGGCAATATGTGGATGGTTTTATATCTGGGTTTTCTGTTCTGCTCCATTGGTCTATGTCTCTATTTTTGTATCAGTACCATGCTGGTTTGGTTACTATAGCCTTGTAGTATAGCTTAAAGTTTGGTAAAGTGATGCCTTCCAATTTGTTCCTTTTGCTTAAGGTTGCTTTGGCTCTTCTGGGCTCTTTTCTGTTTCCAAACAAAGTGTAGAATTATTTTTTCTAGATCTGTGAAAAATGACATTGGTATTTTTATGGGGATTGCATTGAATCTGTAAATCACTTTAGTATGGACAGGACCTCTATAGGGAGAACTACGGAACATTGAGGAAGGTAATCAAAGAGCATGTAAATAGGTGGAAATCCATACCATGCTCGTGGATCGGAAGAATCAACATTGTTAAAATGTCTATACTTCCCAAAGTGATCTACAGATTCAATGCAATCCCTATTAAATTACCAACATCATTTTTCACAGATATAGAAAAAATAATTTTACGCTTTGTGTGGAACGAGAGAAGACCCCGTTTAGCAAGAGCAATTTTAAGCAATAAAAACAAAATGGGAGGTATTAATTTGCCAGACTTCAAACTATACTACAAGGCTGTGATTATTAAAACCGCTTGGTATGGC
>JAQIFY010003716.1:0-12328 GCA_028533085.1 Varecia variegata
GGGAACCAGAACTCATCGGAACCAGGATTCTCTACCTTTCTCTACTGTGGTTCTCTACATGCCACATTTTCCCTCAAGGCTGAACCCATGACTACCAATATCTTACATTTCCCCAGCTCCACCACAGAGGAAAGTATTTTCTCCCCGGGTTATAAATAAAAAACAAAATGAACAAAAAGCCTCAGGGAAAAAGTCTTATTCGTTGGTCTGGGTCATGTGACCCAGGAACTAAGCCTGGCAAGTCCAGGGAAACCTCCATGGTCAGAGTGAGGAGAAAAAGCATTTCCTCCAACAAGAAGGAGAGAATGCTGAGCAGGCAGAGCAACAGCTCTCTACTACCCAGGGGCAAAGGTTTGGTTTTACTAAAAACAATGTGGCAGAAGCCATGTGGATCTGTGTGAGAAAGAAACCCCATGGGCTGTGTCACTTAACATGGCAGCTGCAGGGAGGCAGCCAGCAGAGACAGACAGACCCGCGGTGCACCCTGTGCAGTGCTCAGTCCAGATTCCCTGCATTCGACAGGTGGGGAGGTAGAGCCCAGAGAAATAGAAGGTCATCTACATACCTAACTCTAGCAAACAACAGGTATAAATTCTACTGTTTCCTGCGCATGTTGTGGGGTAAACCGACATCCCACCCAACACACACACAGGATTTAAGGAGGTGTGATTTGAGGTGAGACCAGACAATGCCAGTTAAGAACGTTTTTTACCTAATCAAGGCTAGAGAGAGGTCCACAGGTTTCTTAGGCAGGTACTACTTTACAATCAAGGTTAAATCCTCATGACGTTGTAGCGTATTTGATGCAAACTTTTGAGAGAAGTAGCCACAACTCTAGATGGAAGTCCTTCCTTTTCCACCTGCCATCTGCAATCCACTTTGCAACCGTGGGACCTGCCCAGTCTTTCCCAGCTTCCCTGAGGCCGAGCTACTGGCCCAAGCAGCCAGGCTGACTCCCCTTTGAGCATGGAAGCACTTATACATTTATCTAGACTTTTCAGTTTACAGTCCTGGATAGGCAGTAATCTTACTTTCTTCATATCTGTAAAGTGAAATCGGTTCACGAGAACGTAACCTTGGATTGGGAAGATAAAGTTTTTCTGCTAATGTGTGAAAATGGAAGCTTCTGAGCTAAGTTTATTTCAATTCAAAGAAAAAGAAAATCTCTTTTCTTTTTCTCTTCTGGGCAATAGCTGGTAAAATTCAGGGCCGGGCTCTCCCCTGTCCCATCTCCCTTTCTCTTTCTGGGACAGGATAATCTAATTTCCTGTGCCTGGTTCTCATGACACCCTCTGTCCCACCAGCCTCTGTTCAGGTAGAGGTTGCCCATCTGGACTTAGATGTGAGGCTCTCTTCACCTGGTATCTGTTAAACTCTATTGTTCTCGTCCAACCACAAGGGCTTCTCCAGCCCCATGGTCCCCTAAAGCACTTCTGAGCCCCACCCTGGGGCCCAGGAACTCACACCCAGTCTCTCTGCACCACTCTGGGGCCGCCCTGCTTCGATGCCTGCCTTGGTCAGTGCTACTCTCTCAGGACAATACTGGCTGCTCCAGCACCAGATTGGCCTTGAGGCTTCCGTAAGAGGTTAAAGCCACCTCAGACTACACTCTGGGAGCTGAGGCACAAAGTCTGCAACTCCCAGCTTGGAGTCCACCACATTTACTTAAGTGTTTCTCTCTCTCTATTTTGACTTCACTTCTCAGGATCCCATCAACATCCAAGCTCTAACTGGGTTTCCTTTAATTCTCCCCCTCATCCACCTTGTGTTGAATCCTTTTTTAGGTAAGAAAGCTACTTTCATTTTCTCCGATGATATGGCTTGTGGCACTCGCGCACTCGCTCTCTCGCTGTCTCTCTCATATGCTCTCAGTTCTCCAGGTTTTGCTGCTTGATCTCTCAAGCCACAAATTCTGGGAATATTAAACCCTCTTTATCTCAAGCACTCAGCTCTTTCACGTAAGAAACACTTTGTTCTCCTCTGGGCTCCAAATTAATTGGTCAACATGGGAGGCTGCTAATAAGGGATCCACTGGTCATTTTTGAAAGTGGCAAATAAAGGTAAAAAAAGAATCAGCATTTATCGTGCTTTCCTCTATGATGTACACCACAACGACAAAGTGAGAAGTGGAGGAAACATTCTCCTCATAAAGTATCCAGCTTGTAAATGAAGAAGGAATGTTAGAATTACAATATCACCAGTCTGTGGCCTCTATAATAAAAGATATCAACAGCCACAAACATGCAGAAAGAGAGATACCAGACAGTATGTGCCTACTGTGGAAAAACCCACTACTCCCTACAAAATATTATTCCAGAACTAATTGAATGACTGAATCTGATCAAGCTCTAGAGCCAATTTACAGGAAATGCAAAGGAGAGAGGAACATGTAAAACTACTCCTCCAGGATGTAATCAGAAATGTTTGGTTGTAGAATACTACAGTACAGACCACCTAGTCTCTTCAACAAATGAATTGCAAAGAAAAAGAGAGAGAAATGGAGGGGAAACTTATAGAATAAAAGGGATTTAAAAGATGTGGAAACTAATCATATTGTTTGGGTCATGGTTGGTTCCAGGATTAGGGGAAAAAAAGATATAAAAAGAAGACATGACATCTACAAGAAAATGGTTGATATTAAGGAATTGTTGATGTTTTGGGGGAAGTGATGATGGCCTTGTAGCTGTGTCCTTGTCTTCAGAGATGTGTACTAAAACGTAGTCATCCCTTGGTGTCCATGGAGGATTGGTTCCAGGACCCCCACAGATACCAAAATCTACACATGCTCAAATTCCTGATATAGTGTAATATTTGCATATAACCTCCACACATCTTCCTGTGCACATTACATCATCTCTAGATTATTCCTAATACCTAATATAATGTAAATGCTATGTAAATAGTTGTTAAGTTGTATTGTTTAGGGAATAATGACAAGAAAAATATCTGTACGTGCTCAGTGCAGATGCAACCATACTTTTTGTTGGTCTGTTTCAAATATTTTCCATCTGTGGTTGGTTGAGTCCACATATGCAGAACCCGTGGATCCAGATGGCCGACGGTATTTACAGATGAGACTATACATCTAGCATGTGCTTCAGAATAATATGGGGCTATGTGCAATGTAATATCCTGGATTGAATTCTAGAATAGAGAAAGAACATTAGAGGATAAACTGGTGAAATAGGAATAAAGTCTATACTTAATAGTTGTATGTCAATATTAACTTGTTCATTTTGACAAATGTACCATGGTGTTACAAGATATTAACAATAAGGGAAAATGGCTGGGCGTAGTGGTTCACACCTGTAATCCCAGCAGTTTAGGAGGTAGAGGTGGGAGGATCACTTGAGCCTAGAGGTCGAGACCAGCCTGAGCAACATAGGAAGACCCAGTCTCTACAAAAAACAGAAAAATTTTTGTGGTGTCACACAGCTGTAGTCCTAGCTACTTGGGAGGCTGAGGCAGGAGGATCCTTTGAGCCCAGGAGTTTGAGGTTGCAGTGAGCTACGATGACATCACTGCACTCTAGCCCAGGTGACAAAGTGAGACCCTGTATCAAAAAAAAAAAGTCCAGGCACAGTGGCTCACACCTGTAATCCCAGCACTCTGGGAGGCCGAGGTGGGAGGATCACTGCAGGTCAGGAGTTAGAGACCAGCCTGAGCAAGAGCGAGACCCCATCTCTACTAAAAATAGAAAAAAATTAGCTGGGAATGGTGGTGCACACTGGTAGTCCCAGCTACTTTGGAGGCTGAGGCAGGAGGATCCCTTAAACCCAGGAGATTGAGGTTGCAGTGAGTTATGATCATGCCACAGCACTCTACCTGGGGTGACAGAGCAAGACTGTCTCGAAAACAAAAAAACAAAACGTAAAAACAAAACAACAGTAGAAACTGGCTAAAGGGTATGTGAAAATTGTGCTATTTTCGCAACTTTTCTGTAAATCTGAAATTATTTCAAAATAAAAATGTACCTAAAAAGGAACAAGAAGGGAGAAATGGATGGAGGTGCGGAGGGGACCAGACTGACCATGGACTGATGAGGATGGAAGTTTACTGAACTACTTTACCTACTTTTGAGTGACTTGTAAATTCTCCATAATAAAAATTCACGTAAGTTTAAAATATTGTGGTCTTTTCTACAGACTATTAAGAGTCTATGCTAACTTCCAGAAGCCAGTGATTTGAAACTGTGTCCTCTCAGTAACATTCCTACTGTCAGGACAGTGGTGCCAAAATGGTAGGGCCATGGGAAAGAGCAGAAAACAGCAGAGTTAAATATTCCCCAACTTTACAATCTACTTCTTTTCTTTTCTTTTGTTATTAGGCCATTTCACATTATTTCTTCTTCCTTTTTGTTTTTCTTTTTCACCACATTTTAGATCTCTTTTATCGCCATGTGCCCATGTATGTATCACTTGGCATAAGGTCCCCGCTGCGAGATAACAAAGCATCCAAAGAAGAGTGGCTTAAACAAGATAGAAGTCTATTTCTCTCACATGAAATAAGTCTAGAGGTCAGCAGGCCAGGATTGTCATGGCAGATTCACAGAGTGTTTGATGACTCAGGCTCCTTCCTGTCCTCTACTCCTAGATTCCTAGTACATCGCCTTGTCATCATGCTTACAAAATAGCTTCTAGAGCTCCAGCCATCACACCCACGTTCCAGGCAAGAAGAAGGGAAGTCAAGCCACTTCTCTTTAAGGAGATCTCCCAAATATTCCACATAATATTGCTGCTAACCTTCCACTGACCAAAGCATACCCATACAGCCACTCCTAGCTACAAGGCAGTGTGTGGAAAATGGTCTTTTAATTGTACTCTGTCTGTCCTCAATAAAACCAGGGTTCTATGACTTAAGAAGGTGGGAAGAGTGGATGTTGGGTAAAAAATTAGCAGCCTCTGCCACAATCAATCATGAGAAAACTCTGAATATGCAGTAACAGAGCAGTCCAACCATGACTTATGCCCAGATTAATTATCTGGCTAGTACAATCAGCAAAGATCTAAAGTATCTGTCATCCCACATACACTGCTGACTGGTTTATGTTGATTGGTTTGACTGAAAGTTAAAACTAGGTAACTGCTGTCCATTCGCCCTTGGCAGTGAGATACCATCTATCTGTATCAGAAGCTGATATATGAGCATTTGTGTCAGCATCGTGTACAGTACTGGGTATGCCTGCTGCGACTATAATGTCCTTTAAACCTAAAATGGAATCATTATGGATTTCTCCTGGCAGCCCTCTTGCGTCTCTGGGAGACCTTCTGGCCCGCTGGCCGGTCTCCAGAGAGATTCCTGTGCGTCTGCCTGGGAGGAGACACGTTGTGGGCTCCCTGCCCACATTCTGACCTGCTGCTCGCCCGAGTGGAGCGCTGTGTCTATTTGGGTCAGCCCTTCTCAGTGATTATGCTGTTGCCTCTAGATAAGTTCACTGGAATGTCCCACACCTCCCAACTGTGCACCCCACGTGTTTCAGTGCCAGTTGCCCAGTAAAGGCAATAAGGTATGGTGGAAAGAGTATCTGGGACTGAGAATGAAGTCTGAGCTCTTCTCGGTCCTGGTGGGGAGATCTTAGGAAATTCTCTTAGGCTCTCTAAGCCTCAGTTTCCTAGTATGCCAAATAAGGATTATGAAGCTCAGTTACAATGAGATATTACGTATCAAAGTGCTATATTTTACCCAAAAAAAGTTATTGTCATTATTATTGATCTAATGAAAACATGTCACTGAAAAAAATAAAAATAAAAATAGTGATAATGAAGCTCAAGCCCATTTGACCAGGGCCAAAAAAAGAAATATAGTAGCCAGTGCCAAATCTGCAAGATATAAAGTATTGGACAAAAGGATCAGTGAAATTATATCTGTCCCAGAAATGATAGATTCTAAATGATTTGTTTCGTGAAGTAAACTCATAATATTCTAACCACCATTTCCGTTTATTACTAGCGATTCCTCCCATGGAACACGAGTCCAAAGAGTAAAACTATTGTTAAATACCCTGTTCTCCTCCAAGTGCAAGAGTAGAGTAAGTTTTATTACTTTTTACCAAGTCACCTTCAAAATACAGCTACATTCTCATCTCAACAGCAAAGACCCAAAACCCTCACATAGAATTTCCCTGCTCAATACCATCAGCTAGGATCTGTTTCCATTCATAAATATAAGCCTTTGGGCACGCGTGTGTAAGTAGCTGCATACACATACCTTCATTCTGGGGATGGGTGAACTCTGTAAGTGTGAATGTATGTGGAAATGCAACTCTTATCTATCGGAGTCTGCAGAAGGTTTGCAGTTTTGTAGAAATATCAATAAGAAGAAATTTTAAATATTTTAGTTTTATCAAAATAAGGAACTTTTTTATGCAACATAAAATTAGAATTGCATTTACTTGCTACCACTTTAATATCAACGTTTTTATCTAGAGTTAGATCCAAAGCTAAACTTCTGAGACTTGACATAACAAATTGTTCCCCATATATGAAGCAAAAATTACTTGAGCTCTACTGGCCAGTTAAGGGTTTTGCTCTGATCTAAGTTTAGAGGGTGACTTCTGTCAGGGGCCAAAGAACAATATAGTCCATAACTTGACAGCAGAAAGCAAAGTCAATGAGCAGATTCACTGAGCATTTGTGACCTTTTCATGGGGCCCAGAGCTGCAGCAAAGAATCTCTTAACTGTGAGTAATTTTTCCTGATAGGATTTAAAGTTTCTCACTCCTTTCCTAAATCCAGAACTTCCCTTGCTTAAAACAAACATATTCTCTCTCTCTCTCACACACACACACACAAACACACACACATCCCGAAAGGAATCCATTCCAGATGTGCAAGATGCCTTGCATGACAGCGTCTGGTTTTGATGGTCACAAAGGGAAATTTGCCAGGTGGTCACAATGGTATTTTGTTCCTCTCAAATTTGATGCCGTCAAACCACACTGTAAAATTCACCTGGTTTACATTTGTATGATTTTTCCCTAACAAAGGAAGGAAAACAAGATGAGAGAATTAGCAGAATGTTCACCAGATCACAAGGCTAGAATGTGCGGTGTCTGAGACAGAGGTATAGGTGAATTCGTCAGTAAGAATTTTATCAGTGCTGTGTTCCCAGCACTATTGCAGGTCGTGTGAAGGGAAGTAGGAAACACTGCCCTAAGTCTTGAGAACTTAAAAGGCCTTACAAGTGATGAGGTTAATGAGAGTGGAGTGTGCTCCCCTCGTACCCTGCATAAGGCATCACTGCACATACCACACTGGCTATAATGATCCGCGTGTGGGACTGACGTCACCCACCACATTCTCCCTCCCCCAACAGGAAGCATGGCAAATCTGTCATTGTGAACACAGAGCCCAGAACGCATTCTACACGTGTTAACTCAGGGAATGAAGGAAGCAACAGTGGAACAAGTTGAAGAGATGGAAGAGCCATGAGGATTCAAAGTGCAGTCCAACATGAGCCCATTGTGTTTCTGGGAATTAATCAAGAGTTAAGATTTTTTATTCCACTAGTAAGGCATCCCTTTATATTTCTAAGGACCAATTTGAATCTTGTTTTGTTTTGTTTTTGTTTGTGTGGGGGTTTTTTTTGCCCTCAGTGGTACTATACACAGAGAAACAACAGCTACCATACTAGGAAATAGTCTTTACTCAGGAAGTCCACTGCTAAAAAGCAGGTGTTCTATTACTGCAGCAGAAGGGGAGAAGAGATATTAAGAAAGAGCGGAGAAACGCAGTTGGTCTCACTGCAATGTTTTGGTGACAGTATATTCCTAAGGGGAAAGGCAGTGCTGCTAGAAAAAATGGGCTAGAACTCAGTGAGAGCTGGAAGTTCACTTTTTTTAAACTAAATTAAGGCTTATTCCGTACAATGTAGTTAGGTAAGATAAAGCTTCTGCTTTCTAGACTGTAAACAGTGCCGAGAGCCCTAGACTCGCCTTCCCTAAGACCCGATTCTTCAGCATTCCCGTGTGAAACGCCATTTATGGGGGAATGTCAGTAAATATCATCATGAGAAGGGTGGTTCCACAGCCAAATAAGTTTAGGAAACACTGGCTACCGTATCTCTCTCTTTAGACTTGCAATGTACATTTACATTGTAAGGAAAAACTGTTCAAGTTTATTCACTCAGGCTTTTCCCAAAATTATTTGACAATGAGCTCATTATTCACAAATTATCTTTCATAATTAGATTAGAAAACACCAGTCTGGGAGCCATACATTCACTGATGTCTACCCATTAATTTGAAGACAGGGTCTCACTATGTTGCCCAAGCTGGCCTCGAACTCCTGGCCTCAAGCAGTCCTCCCACCTCAGCCTCCTGGGTACCTGGACATTCACCAACATGCCCAGATTGATGTCTAACTTTTCTTTCAGTGCTAACATTCTGTATCACCTGGGGTCAGCATTCTACATCACTTTTTAAAAGTGATAGTTAAAGGCGGGGAACAGATTACTGCGCCTAATGAACATGGGCAGAAGAACTGAGGTCTAGAGATAGAGTCCTCATGAGAGACCACTCTGAAGATCAAGAAAGAGAAACAGCCATTAGCATCACAGCCTAAAACTGAAATATTCTTAGAGGAAAAATAATTGAACTCAAATCTGAACGAGCCTCTCTAGATCTTACCGCCAGTTGACGGGGATGACACAATGAGATCCAGTCAACAAAAATCTCAACTTGAGAGACTCTAGAGAATGAATAACCTGCTGCCTTCAACAAAAATTTCAGGAAAAAAATTATAAAGAGAGGGAGGTGTTATCCGCAGATTAAAAGACACTGAAGAGGTGCATCAACCTTGCGATGTTTGGGTTTTCCTTGTATCCTGATTTGTACAAACTAACTATGAAAAAAAATATTTATGGGACAATTAGGAAATTTTGAATACTTTCTGGATTTTTGATGATATTAAAGAATTTGTTTTACTTGTGATAGTATTATGGTTGTAATTGTGTAAATCTTTGTACTTAAGAAATACATTCTGAAGTATTTATATATGAGATAAATGCTGTCTAGGATTTGCTTCAAAGTAATTGCGGGAAGAAGTATATCAATGAAAAAAACATTTGCCATAACATGCTAAGGTGAGAGCTTGTTACACTATTCACAATTTTGTATTTTTTCCAAACTAAAAGTTTTTAAAAAGCAGTTGAAAGACAAAGAAAAGGCAAAGGTATTGTTACAAACCTGGTGAATGAGCCAGTCGCGGTGGCTCACGCCTGTAATCCCAGGAGGATCGCTTGAGGCCAGGAGTTCAAGACCAGCTTGGAAAACATAATGAGACCCTGTCTCTAAAACAAACCTGGTGAATGCACTGTTTAAAAAGCCACAAGAATAATGAATTTTGAGAAGCAGGGGCAGAAAACATCATGAATGCAACAGAGAAGTTAGAGAGTGAAAACCAAGAGAAGAAAGACAAATTTCAGTGGCATTTTGAGAGAGGAAAACAGATGGTGGAGGGTTCAAGGCATGATGCCCAGTGAAGAAATGCTGCACACAGCTACACCCTCTCATTTGAGGAAGGTGGTTATGGGAAAAGGCGGTCGGAGGCCAAGTGAAGGTTTGTCAAGATGGGTGATGTTACGGAATGAATGGCGGCTCCCACCCGCCGCCAAACTCGTGTTGAAGCCCTAACCCCCCATGTGACTGCACTGGAGCCAGGTCCTTTAAGGACATGACTAAGGTTAAATGAGGCCGTAAGGGTAGAAACCAGAGATCTCTCCCTTGCCAGACACACTGGGGAAAGGCCAGGTGAGGACACAGCAAGAAGGTGGCCATCGACAAGCCAGGCAGAGAGCCCCCACCAGAGCTCAACCATCTTGACACCCTGATCTTGTACTTGCAGCCTCCAGAACTCAGAGAAAATAAATTCCTGTTGTTTACGCCACCCAGTGTCTGGTATTTTGCTATGGCAGCCCAAGATGACTAATACAGGTAAAACATGCACTTTTACCTCATTAGCCTTTCTTGCTACTTTGTTTAGCATTTGTCATGTGCTTTTTTTCATTATGTTGGGATTAG
Organism: Varecia variegata; assembly: GCA_028533085.1. Taxonomy (NCBI): domain Eukaryota; kingdom Metazoa; phylum Chordata; class Mammalia; order Primates; family Lemuridae; genus Varecia; species Varecia variegata. Next base: position 10,019 of record JAQIFY010003716.1, read on the forward strand.
ACATGAAAAAATAAATGTCCCTGAGTTGTATTGTTCTGTATTCTTTTATGTGATGGTTGGTCAAGTGTAGCCGTAAGAGGGGCCACAGGAGAGGCTCTAGAAACCCTCTGAGAAAACTCTCAGGTCCCAGAGAGACAGTCACTGCATGCCAAGGGGGGCCTGAGCGCCAGGGCCGAGGCAGTGAGGACCTCTGAGCAAGTGCCTTTACTGGGGGCTGGGGTGGAGTGCCCAAGAAGGACGTCACCACCACATTTGAATGTTCCTAAGTCACAGCAGGGGGAGGGCAGCAAGGGGAACCAGTGACAGGAGCCTTATCACACACGTGCACCTGGGCACCTGGGCACCTGGGCACCTGGACACCTGGACACCTGGGCCGGGTGCTCACAACTCCACAGCAGGCAGCAGAAAACAAAATACACAGTTTTAAAATTTCACGATACAGGTATAAAGGCTCAGTAATATTCCTCTCAAATTTTGTTTTCATGACTTGACTAAGTCTGTGTTCACCTTTGACTTCTTTAAAGTAAGGAGAAAACACCAGCTTTCAGCTTTGGTCATAATCAGAAAACATAAACAATTTCAGTCCAAATTTTCTCCCTTATTACTTTCAAAGGCACACAGACCCATTTACTTCAGCTATTAAAAATGTACTAATCCAAGATCTCCTGGTTTTTCTGAGCAAATTGATACTCTTAAATTTTCCTCATTCTTACCACGTCAGGGGCCCCCAAGACCACCCCCATGTGCGAGGATTCATTAGGAGTCACTGGACTCTGCATGTAGTCACAGCTGTGGTTCATCACAGCAAAAGGACAAAAAGCAAAATCAACAAAGGAAAAGGTGCATGGGGTGAGGCCCAGAGGAAACCAGGCATGAGCGTCCAAGGATCCTCTCCCAGTGCAGTCACACGGAACACGCTACATTCTTCCATCAGTGAGTTGTGACAACACATGTGAAATGCTGTCTACCAAGGAGCTCATTCGAGACTCAGAGCCCAAGGCCTTTACTGGGAGCTGATCACGTAGACACCCCAGGCCTAGCACATACCCGAACTCCAGACTCCAAGAAGAAAAGCAGACATTTAGCATAAATCACATTGCACAATCGAGGCACAGTAAGCCACTCATCAGTTAGGGAACGGTGAAAACCGTCCTAAAATTTAAGATCCCAGAGGCCAGCTTCGGGCCAACATTGCAGGCAGGCCTTTCTGTAAGAGAGCAGGCTTAAGGCCTTTTGTATTCACTTTTTTCTGGATACTTACATGAAAATCTGCTGTCATTCAGAAACATTCAGGTCTTCACCCACTGTGACCTCTTTGTAGCCTTTCATACTCTGACTATACCCTCTTTCCAGAAACCCCTTTCATGATTTTCATACCATTCTGCACCATAAAACTATTTCTTTCCTTCTTTACAGAAAAAGGGGATTATAAGGGCAGTTCCATGGTCAAGGACTGAGAGAGGTGAGTGACCCCAAGCTGTAATTTCTTTTTTCCCCCATATGAATCTGAACTCAAGTACAACCAAACATCCCCCACATTGAAACCCTTCAGAAGACCAACCCGTCCAGTCTCCACTAGAAATCCACACCCTCTCCTCACCATGTCTCACCCCCACCCCTTGTGACATAATGTCCCCAGTGTGTGCCAACGTGGCATTTGCCCCACCTGGCTTCTTCTGAGCCCCGTGTTTCTCCCTTGGCCAGGGGAAGGTTGCGGGAAGGGCTCTACCACAGCAAGTTCCGTCAGTTCTGTCTCCCAAGCACCTTGCATTCCCTGCTTCCCATTCTCACAGTCACCCTGCGAGCTGACGCCTCTGTCCCTCCTAATTGGCCTCTCTCCCTTCCGCCCTTCAATCCTGCTAATACCTGACATGTTAGTGTCCCGAACCACAGCTGTGTTATTTAAATCACTACATGATTAAAACTTTTAGTGTTGCCTGTTTCCTAATGAATAGAATTTGTGATCCTTGGCCTGCATTAAGACCTTCCACCACTCAGCCACACTCCTGTTTTCTAGTCCCATTTTCCTCTGTTTATTTCTGAGGTGAACAAGGAAGTTTATTAAATAATGTTTCTTAAGATAATTTAGTTAAGACACATCAAAGGGCCATTTTTTAAATGTACCTTTTCCCCAATAAAAAGTTTCTCTCCAGGCTGCACTAAGTGAGAATAGGATCTTGTTTGCAATTATCAGCTAAAGCCAGGCTCTTCACCTTGCCAGCACATTGGACTCACCTGGGGATGCCTGGGTCCTGCCCTTGGCTTGCTGATTCAGTTGCTCTTGGATGTGGCTTGGGTATCGGGGATTTT
>JAQIFY010003717.1:0-12328 GCA_028533085.1 Varecia variegata
GAGGGAAAAAAGACATTCAATAAAAGACATCTGCACTCGAATGTTTATAGCAGCACAATTCACAATTGCAAAGATGTGGAAACAATCCAAGTGCCCATCAATACGTGAGTGGATTAATAAAATGTGGTATATGTATACCGTGGAGTTCTACTTAGCCACAAAAAACACTGGTGATGTAGCACCTCTTGTATTGTCCTGGACAGAGCTGAAGCCCATTCTACTAAGTGAAGTATCCCAAGAATGGAAAAACAAGCACCACATGTATTCACCATCAAATTGTTATTAACTGATCAACACTTAGGTGCACATTTAGTAGTAACATTCACTGGGTGTGGGCCAAGTGTAGGGGGAGGAGATGATGGGTATATTCAGACCTAATGGGTGTGGTGCGCATCATCTGGGGGATGGACATGCTTGAATCGCTGACTCGGGTGGGGCAAAGGCAACATATGTAACCTAAACATTCATACCTCTGTAATGTGCTGAAATTTAAAAAAATAAAAGTGTGAGTAGGATTGGTGTTAATTCTTTTTTAACTGTTGGGTAGAATTCACCAGTGAAGCCGTCTGGTCATAGACTTGTCTGTTTGTTGGGAGGTTTTTTGATTACTGATCCAATCTCTTTACTTGTTACAGGTCTGCTCAGAATTTCTATTTTTTTCTGGAATCAGTTTTAGAAATTGGTGTGGAAATTTGCCCATTGCATCTGCATTTATCTAATTTACTGGAGAACAACTGTTCAGTGCTCTCTTTTGATCCTTTTAATTTCCATAAGATAATAATATCTCCACTTTATTACTGATTTTAGATAGATTGTTTGTTTGTTTGTTTGAGATTGAGTCGCTCGCTATGTTGCCCAGACTAGACCTGAACTCTCGCACTCAAGCGATCCTGCCTCAGGCTTCTGAGTAGTGGGACTACAGATGCGCACCATCGTGCCTCTTTTTTTATGTGTGTGTGTATCTAGCTAAAGTTCTGTCAATTTGTTGATCTTTTCAAAGAACCAACTTCAGTTCCATTCATTCTCTTTATTATTTTTATATTCTATATCATTTACCTCTGATCTGATTTTTATTATTTCCTTCCTTCTGCTGGCTTTGGGTTTACCTTGCTGTTTTTCTACTTCTTCAGGGTATAAAGTTAGGTTGTTGACTTAGGATCATCTTTTTAAACACAGGCCTTTACATCTATAAATTTTCCCTGAATACTAGTTTCCCAGCATACCATAAGTTTTGGTATGCTGTGATTTTTGTCTTTAATGGCCTCAAAGTATTTTCTAATTTCCCTAGTGATTTCTTCTTTGACCCATTAGTTATTTAAGAGTGTGTTGTTTAATTTCTACATATTTGCAAATTTTCCAGTCTCCTTCTGTTAACTGGTTTCTAGCTTTATTCCACTGTGGGCAGAGAAGATACTTTGTATGATTTTGATCTTTTTAAATTTACTGATAATTGTTTACAGTCTAACATATGATCTATCCTGGAGAATGTTTTCTGTGCGCTTGAGAAGAATGTATATTCTGCTTCATTGGGTAAAGTAGTCTATATATGCCTGCTATGTTTAGCTGGTTTATAATATGGTTCATTGGAATAGAATTGATAGTCCAGAGAAAAACCCAAACATCTATGACCAACTTATTTTTGACAAGGGTGTCAAGACCATTAAATTGGGAAAGAATAATCCCTTCAACAAATGGTGTTAGGACAAGATTTTCATGCGCAAAAGAATGAAGTTAGACCCCTATCTAATTTCAAATATAAAACTTAAAATAGCTCAAAGACCTAAATTTAACAGCTGAAACTATAAAACTCTTAGAGAAAACATAGGGATAAATCTTCATGACCTTGAATTTGGCAATGGACTGTTAAGACACCAAAAGCACAACTGAAGAAAAAATAGGTAAAATGGACTTTATCAAAATTTAAAACTTTTATATATCAAAAGACATTACCAAGAATATAAAAGACAACAGAATGGGACAGATATTTGCAAATCATATGTCTGATAAGGGTCTAATACCTGACAAGGTGAACTCTTAAACCTCCACAACAAAGAGACAACCCAATTAAAAATGAGCAAAGGACTTGAATAAACAGCTCTGTGAGAAGACATATAAATGGTCAACAGGCACATGAAAAGATGCTCAACATCACTAGTCACTAGGGAAATGCAAATCAAAACTACAATGAAATGCTACTTCATACCCAACTAGGATGGCTATAAAACAAACAAACAAACAAAAAACAGAAAATAATAAGTATTGGCCAAGATGTGAAGAAATCACAACCCTCATACATTGTTGGTAAGAAGAATGTAAAATGGTATACAGGTTGTGGAATACAGCTTGGCAGTTCTTCAAAAAGTTAAACACAGAATTATTATATGACAAAACCTACAGCCAATATGCTTTATAAACACAGAGGTAAAAGTCCCTAACAAAATATTAGTAAATCAAATCCAGCAGTATATAAAAAGGACAATAGATAATTACCAATGGGGTTTATCTGAGGAATACAGGCACGGTTCAACATTCAAAAATTTAATCAACGTCACTCACAATAGAATAAAGGAAAAAAGCCATACGATCATTTCCATAGATGCAGAAAAAATATTTGACAAAATCCAACACCATGACTTAAACAAAAACAAACCAAAAAAAAAGAAAAGTCCTCAGGAAACTAGGAATAAAAGGGAACTTCCTTTACTTAAGGGCATCTATGGGCCAGGCACGGTGGCTCACGCCTGTAATCCTAGCACTCTGGGAGGCCGGCGGTGGCCTCCTAGCACTCTGGGAGGCCGGCGGGTGGATCGCTCGAGGTCAGGAGTTCGAGACCAGCCTGAGCAAGAGTGAGACCCTGTCTCTACTAAAAATAGAAAGAAATTATCTGGCCAACTAAAAATACATATAGAAAAAATGAGCCGGGCATGGTGGCGCATGCCTGTAGTCCCAGCTACTCGGGAGGCTGAGCAGGAGGATTGCTTAAGCCCAGGAGTTTGAGGTTGCTGTGAGCTAGGCTGACGCCACGGCATTCACTCTAGCCCGGACAACAGAGCGAGACTCTGTCTCCAGAAAAAAAAAATAAAAGGGCATCTATGAAAAATCCACAGCTACATATACATTGCTGAAGGTCTCAATGCTTTTCCCCTAAGATCAGGAAGAAAGCAAGGAGGTAGAAAGCAAGGATGTCCATCCTCACCATCTCTATTCAACATTGTGTTGGAGGCCAAGACAGTGCAAAAAGGCAAGTAATGAGGCATATCAATTGGAAAATCAAAAGTAAAACCAGCCAGGTGCAGTGGCTCTACAATAAATTTAAAAAATTAGCCAGGCATGGTGGTGCATGCCTATAGTTTCAGCTACTCAGGAGGCTGAGGCACGAGGATCACTTGAGCCCAGGAGATCGAGGCTACAGTGAGCTATGATCGCACCACTGTGCTCCAGCCTGGGTGACAGAGCAAGATCCGATTTAAAAAAATTTTAAAAAAGTGCCGGATCAATTAACTGCAAATGGATCATTACACTAAATGTAAGAGCTAAAATTAAGTTCCTAAAAGAAAACAGGAAAAATCTTTGTGACACTGGAATAACCAAAATGTTCTTAAACAGAGAAGGAAAAAGTACAAACCATAAAAAAAAAATTTTGATGAAACAGATTTCATCAAAATTTAAAGCTTTTACTCCTTAAAAGACACAGTTAAGAAATGACAGGTAGTGGACAATGACACTGAAGGCCAAGATCCTCTTCATGGTGTCCTGCAAGAGTGGAAAAACTGTTTTGGCTACCTTTCTGACAGAATTTTCTGATATCACTGAATACAATGCAACCCAAAGAGTAAGGATCCTGGAATTTAAGAACTCATACATAATTTGAGCTATGAGACTGTGGCAGTGATGCAAAGTTTGAGCCCTGCTGGCTGGCTCCGATGAAGAATGCTCATGGAGTGGTGATCATCTTCAATGCTGACATCCCAAACCACCCGAAGGAAATAGAAATGTGGTATTCCTCCCTTGTCCAGCAGCAGTTCTTACAGGATACTCAATGCCTGTTAATTACACACCACAAACCAGGCTCTGGAGGTGATAACAGAAGACTGTCTTTGTCACCACCCTTGAACAAGCTGAAGCTGGTGCACTCCAATCTTGAGGATGACCTTGAGGAGATCTGGATGGAATTCATAAAGTATTTATAAAGCATAATCAACCCTGTATCTGAGAGCAGAGACAGGGAGGAGATGTCAATTATTACCTAACTGGCCTTCATCTGGGACTTCCACATCCCAAATGAAATCAACATCTTTCCCAGTGCAGATTTGAAATCTTATCCAGCTACTGATGTTTTCTACTCCCTGTGGCTGTAGAAGAAATTTTCCTATCTACTATAAGGTACCAGTCAGCCAGGGAGTTGACTCATACCATCTATTCTCTGTCCTTAGTTCAGCTGAGAAAATCCTATCATTGAATTCTGACTCCCCGGCCCCAGACCTTTCCAAAGCTGGAAAATTGGGGGGGGTTTTCCCCCTTCACAAATGTCAAGTTTTAAAACTTGTGGAACTGTAACTATCATAGCCCAATGATACAACAATAGTTTAATCCATGTGTATTGGTTTGAATGTGATTTTCATTACCTGATTCACTGAACAAGTATCAACTAGTTGAATATCTGCTATGTGTGTGGCACTGTCCTAGCTGCTGACCATACACAGCATAAACAAAAAAGACAAAAATCCTTGCCCTTATAGAGCTTGCATTCTATTTTTCTAAATAATAGTAAGATAGAGACAAAAACTTAAGTACTACATCTTGGATATGTAAAAAAAAAAAAAAAAAAAAAGATTCTTCATTTTTTGTAACTGGCTAAATCTCTTAAGTTCCCATCCTCCAGATGAGGCAACCTGGGGTACTTAACAATGCCAAAAGAAGGTATAGTTGATCCTCATTCGTGGATTTTACATTTGGGAATTTGCCTACTTGCTAAAATTTATTTATAACCCCAAAATCAATACTGTGATGTTTTCTCAGTTATTTGCAGACATGCACAGAGTGGCAAAAAATTTGAATTGCCCCAATGCACACATTCCCAGCTGAGGTCAAACAAGGAATGCTCTACCTTCTTGATTCAGCTCTCATACTGTAAACAAGCATCCTTTTCATGGTCTACTTTGTGTCATGGTTTTGCATTTTTATGTTTTTTGTTAGTGATTTTGCTGTTTAAAATGGCCCCCAAGCATAGTGCTGAAGTGCTATCTAGTGTTCCTAAGTGCAAGAAGGCTGTGTTGTGCCTTATGGAGAAAATATATGTGTTAGATAAGCTTCATTCACGTATGAGTTATAGTGTTGTTGGCCATGAGTTCAATGTTAATGAATCAATGTATATTAAATAAAATGTCTTTAAAAGAAAAACATAAAAAAAAGAAATGATAAAGCAAGCTAAATGATAAAGCAGACTGGGAGAAAAACATATCTGACAAAACGCTTAGATCAAGAATATACAAAAAACTCTTATACCTCAACAATAAGAAGTCAAACAACCCAATTTTTAAATATGAGCAAAAGATTTGAATAGATACTTCATGATAGAAACTATCCAAATGGTCAGTAACAATGAAAAGATGTTTAACATCACTAGTCATCAAGGAAATGCAAATTAAAATGAGATACCACGAAACACCAACTAGAATGACTAAAGTTAAGAAAACTAACACTAACAAGTACTGATAAGGATTTGGCACAATTGGGATGCTTATACATTGCTGACAGGAATGCAAAATGGTACAGCCACTTTGGAAAACATTCTGATCGTTTCTTTTAAATTTAACACAGATTTGTCAAAAGACTCATCAATCACACTCCCAGGTATTTATCCAAGAGAAATGAAAACATATGTCCATACAAAGACACATACACAAATGTTTATAGCAGGATTATTTATAATAGCCAGAAACTGGAAACAATGAAATGCCTATCAATTGATGAATGGACAAATAGCAGTTATACTCTATTATGGTTTAAACGTGTGTCCCTCTCCAAAATTAATGTTGAAATTGAACTGCCACTGTAACAGTATTAAGAAGTGGAACCTTTAAGATGTGATTGAGCCATGAGGGCTCTGCCTTCATGGGTGGAATCAATGCTGTTATAAAAGGGTGAATTCAGTTCCCTTCTCTCTCTTTTTGCCCTTCTGCCTTTCCATCATGTGATAATGCATCAAGAGGTCCCTCACCAGATGCCAGCACCTTGATCTTGGACTTCTCAGCCATTAAAACTGTGAGCCAATAAATTTCTGTTCTTTATAAATTATCCAGGCTCAGGTATTCTCTCATAGCAGCACAAAATGGTCTAAGTCAAGACAAACTCTCACTATGGAAAACTACTTAGCAATTTAAAAAGTGAAATATTAATATACACAACATGGATGAATCTCAAAAACATCATTATACTAAGTAAAAGATGTCAAACACAGTGTACCTACTATAAGATTGCATTTATATGAAATTCTAGTAAAGACACAACTACAGTGATAAAAGTAGGTTAGCAGTTGTCTGAGGCTGGAACACCAAAGGGCAAAAGAAAGCTTTTCAGGATGATGGAAATGTTCTATATATTGAGTGTGGTGGTGATTACTCAACTAATACAATTACTAAAACGTATCAAACTCCATACACCTAAAATGGATGAATTTTATTGTATATAAATTATATCTCAATAAGGTTAGTAAAAAATAAAAGTGGTAAATACTAAAATAACAAGTATTATTCCTTTGTGTACCACTACTTCAGAACCTGCAAAACATTGAAATTAAAAAATATATATTGGTTTTTTTGTTTCAGAACACTTAACCTGCTTTCATTTTAATAAGATTTGATTAGTTTAGGTATCCTCTCTTCCAGAAATCATTACCTGAATCCCTATGCTGGACCAAGTATCTGCCTTCTGTACTCTCAAAGCACGTATCTGTTTTACTGCTAACTATATTTCATTGAAAATATCTACATTTGTGTCTATCTGTCTTGTACATCTTTGTAGCTCCAAGCATTAGCTTCATGTTGGCACACAGAAGTTCAATTACACTAAAATGAACCTCTATAAAATGTACATATAAAATATACACGCTATTACTGCCAAGTGAAGAAAAATATACTTATTAAGAAAAAAGCTCAGAAATGTCAAAGTAAAAAAAAGGAAAAGAAAGGGCTTATCAATACGAGCACTGTTTGTATCATTTTAAATTTATGCAAACTTTTTAGATATTCATTAAACCTAATTATAATAAGTCACATTAACTTGATGTGCTATTCCTCTAACAGTCCCAAGAACCAAGGAAACTTTCCTCCAGAGAAGGTTTGTAACAACCTTTAAATTTTTAAAAAGCACTCCTGTATCCTTTATTTTTGTAATGTCTGAAACAAGGTGTCTAAGGTCCTAGTAAATACTATTGGTACAAATGCCAAGGCAAAAATGCAAAGAAACGTTTTCCATCATTAAACCCTTTAAACAGCTCCTAAGGACCTGACAGTCAGACTTCTTCACTGTGCACAGAGCTCATCTTAAATGCAGGCTGTAACATAGTTGCTAGTGGCTAACGCTGTAATTCCAGTCCAGCTCAGTTGGCCTGCCACTTGGCATTAGTGAGAAATGCTATGTACGCTTTACACCTGGTACAACTAAATACAATAGCACACATGGTATTATCATTTTACTCCCCTTCTCCTAAACAGAAAAGACGGTACAATTTTTCGTTTAAAGTAAGAGAGCTAGAGTAAAAATGGTGAAATTCTAAATTATACAATACAGTTTTATACATTTAAAATTTATTTAGAAGCAGCTTAGCCATGGACAGAGCCCCAGAGCCTGTCATATAAAAACAGTAATAATAATCCCCCCATGAGTAAAGCACTTTATGCTTTTCAAAGTCCTTTCCCATCTTATCCTATCCACCGTTCATAACAACTTTGTGAGGTAACCAGAACAGGTTATTTCCATTTGATACACAAAAAAAGTACAAATCATGGCAATTAAAAGACACACATAAAATTGCTATTAGTTCTGGTTAGGTAGGGGGAAGAACTGAGAAAAGAACCTAGAACCAATCTTATCTAAGACTCTTTCCACAATAATATGTCATAAAAGATGGTCATAAAAATGAAAGCAATGAAAAAGGACAATGAAACATGATCATAATCAATTTTACATTCACTCCCTGCTTTATCCCCCTTCCATTCCACTGTCCGCAGTACACCCTCAAAATGAGGTATCACCATGCCCCAGAATCTAACAGGCTCTTTATTCACTGACATTACTTTCCTATGGAAGAACTCCAAAAGAAAGATACACCAGGGAAGTGGAAAGGGAACAAGTAAAAAATCATAAGACCTACATTTTTCTAATCCCAACATTGGATAAGTATCTTCATCTCTTTCTTTGTGGTTCATATGTTCTATGTCTTTAAAAAGTAGCTGGGCGCAGTGGCTCATGCCTGTAATCCCAGCATTCTGGGAGGCTGAGGTAGGAGGATCGCTGAGGCCAGGAGTTCAAGACTAGCCTGTGCAACAAAGTGAGACTCCATTTCTACAAAAGATAAAAAAATTACCCAAGTACAGTGGCATGTACCTATAGTCCCAGCTACTCTAGAGGCTGAGCCAGGAGGCTCACCTGAGCTCAGGTATTTAAGGCTGCAGTGAGCTAAGATAGCACCACTGTACTCCAACCTGGTGACAGAGCAAAGAATCTGTCTATATAAAAAAAAAAAAAAAATTAAGTCTTCCCTACCCAACAGATTTTATATTTCCTTTTAAGACTTTTAATTTCATTTTACATATTTAGCCTGTTAGTCAATATCGGATTTATTTTTCAACATAGTATGAAGTAGGGATCTAATTTTATTTTTCCCTCATTGATAAGTCAATTGTCCCACACCACTTACTGAATAGTCAATCCATTTCCCATTTATCTGTAATGCTACTGCTGTCATACACCAATTTCTGATATATGCCTGAGTCTCTTTCTGGGTTCTCTAGTCTTTCACTGATCTATTTGTCTATCCCTATGCCAATACTATATGGCTTTAATTATTAAAGCTCTGTAATAGGAATATATATTTGATAAGGTAATTCTCCCAAACATCGCCTGATACTTCAGAATTGTCTTGGCTGTTCTTGGATCTTACTCTTACATGTGAAATTTACAGTTTAAAATATTTGATGAGAAAATAATTTTTGAGGTGTTTAATAGTCTAGAGAGAGAAATGATACTCTAATACTGGGTCTCTTCATCCATGAATATGGTATGTATTTCCATATTAATTTAGGTCTTCATTTCTGTGCTTCAAAAAGTACTTTTTAATTCTTTCTATAAAGTTTTGGCTTAGCACTTAAGATTTACTCATGAGTGTCTTTGTGCTGGGTATATTTGTTATTGCTCTTGTGAATGGGATCTTTATTACTTTTATAATTTCTAGAGTATACAAGCAATATTGATTCTATTATGGTGATTTTATAACTAATTACATTGCAACACTCTTCTTAGTTCTTACATTTTGCACATACTCTTAGATTTTTCTACCTATACAATCTTATTATTTTAAAATGATGACAATTTTATAATTTTATGTCTCTCTTCTTTCTTTCTTTTTTTTTTAGAGACAGGGTCTCACTCTGTCACCCCGGCGGGAATGCAGTGGTGTGATCATAGCTCACTGTAACCTCAAACCCCTTGATTTATTTTTTATTATTATTTCCTTCCTATTATATTTTTAAGCATATTTTGTTCTTTTTCTAATTTGTTAAGATGAACATTAAGCCCACTAATTTTTAATCATTCCTATTTTCTAACAAATTTCTTAAAAGCTACAAATTTCCTTTTGACTCATGTATACCCTATAAGTTTTGTTATACAGGGCATTCATTATTGTGTATCATTTAGTAATTTTCATTATGATTTCTACTTTAACTCAGAAACAGTTTTGTTTGTTTTTAGTTTCCAAGCACAAGCAGGAGGGATGGGAGGAAAGTTTCAACAGTTTATTGTGAAATTTTTCAATCATATAGCAAAGAATTTTACAGTTAACACCATTATAGCCACCACTGAGATCCTGCCATACATTTTATTATACTTGCTTTATCACATATCTCTTCATTTATCCATCTCTCCAGCCATTGATTAATCCATCTTATTTTTGGTGACTTTAAAGCAAATTGTAGGGCCAGGCGCAGTGGCTCACACTTGTAATCCTAGCACTCTGGGAGGCCGAGGCAAGAGGATTGCTTGAGGCCAGGAGTTTCAGACCAGCCTGAGCAAGAGCGAGACCCCGTCTCGACAAAAGGTAGAAAAATTAGCTGGGCATGATAGCGTGCACCTGTAGTCCCAGCTACGTAGGAGGCTGAGGCAGGAGAATCACTTGATTCCAGGAGTTTGAGGTTATAGTGAGCTATGATGACACCACTGCACTCTAGCCTGGGTGACAGAGCAAGACCCTGTCTCAAAAAAAAAAAAAAGCAAATTGTAGACATTTGTACTCTTCCTTCTAAATACTGCAGCATGCACAGTACTAACCAGAGTCCAAAATTTCCTTAGTTTTTTATGTAAAACTACATACAATAAAATGCATAAATATATACATTATCTGAGTTTAACAAATGTACACATCTGTGTAATCCAAACGCCTATCAAGATATAAAATGACAGCATCAACCCAGAAAGTTCCCTCATGCTCCATCCTAGTCAATTCCCACCCTTAACCTCCAGAGAAAACCACTCCTACGCTGATTTCTTTTCTACCACAAATTAGTTTTGCCTGTTCTAGAACTTAATTGGAATCATACAGTATGTATTCCTTTTGTATCTGGCTTCTTTCATTCAGCATGTTTCTGAGATTCACCCACACTGACTGTATCCATAATTCACTCCTTTTCATTGCTGAGTGGTACATACAGAGATTTTTCTCCATTGAGGGGAGGAAGAGGATGTTATCTCTTTATTATTAATTTCTATTTTCATTGCATTGTGCTCAGAGTATATGATGATAGTATTATAATGATGATAGCAAACATTAACTAAGTCCTCACCACATACAAGGCATTGTTCTGAACTCTACCTCTCACAATTCTGAGGGACCACTATTAGCATCTCCATTTTACAGATTAGAAAACTAAGGCACAGAAGTATTTGATAACCTACTCAAGGTCATACAACTAGGGGAAACCACAATTTGGCTCCTGAACCTCTCTTAACTTCATGTATTACACAAAATGTATGGCATCAATTCCATGGAATTCTTTGAGATTTCCTTTACAGGCTAATAAATAAGTAATCAATTTTTCTGTTTATAAAGAATTCATATTCTCTATACCAGATATAGAATTCTGTATGCAACTAATTAAGCTTGTTAATTATGGAACTCAAATCTATATACTGTTTAATTTTTTATTTGCTTGATACATCTATTTCAGAGAGAGGTATGTTAAAATCTCCCACTATGATTACAGATCTATGGATTCTCCTTACAATTTTATAATTTGCACTTTTTATATTTCAAATGTGTGTTATTGGGTAAATAAATCTGCATGCATATTGCACTTCCAAATGGATTATTCCATTCATTTATAAGTATCTTCATCCCTATTAATGATTAGACTTCAGTCTTATCTAATAATAATATAATACCATTTTTCATCCTAGAAGTGTTTCCTTGAATATTTTATTGCTTTATTTTCAATTTTCAGTATCATTATGCTTTTTAGATGTCTTATAAGTATGTACCAATCTAGATTTATAATTTTTAGGTTAAAAAAAAAAGTAAAGTTAAAAAGCAACAAACTGGGGGGAAGTATTTAAAATAAATAAAATTAACAGCCTAAAATATAAAAAACTTTCAAAAAATAAGACAAATTAACATTCAAATAGAAAATTAGGCTAAGGACAGATTAGCAAAGGCTAAGGGTGATTAACAAAATACATAAAATAATGTCAAAAAGTCAAATATGAAAAAAATCCAAACTTGCTAATAACCAAAGAAATCCAGAACTCAAGCAATAAAATCATTTTGCCTATTATAATGACCAATATTAGAACAATATTAGAAAAATGATAATACATGTTGTTGCCAGGTTTGGAAATAAGGTACCTACATAGTGGTGGAGGTAATTTTGGCAGCAAGTATAATAGCCATTTATACAGTGTATTTAACACATCAATTCTACTTCTCATAATTTATCCTTAAAAACTTACATAAATACACAAGGATGTGAATAAGAACACTGAAAATTACATATTATAGTGTAGTATATGGTCTTTATGCAAACAAAGGAAAATAAAACTTGAGTTTTAAGAACAA
>JAQIFY010003718.1:0-12327 GCA_028533085.1 Varecia variegata
GGGCCGCGGGGAAGATGCCACTGGAAAACAGAGATTCCTAAGCGTGTTTACTGTCACCTGAATGTGTGTCAAAGGACGTGAGGGTTGGGGGGAAAGGGAGGCAACACAGGAATCCATTCATTCAGCAAATGGTTTTCAAACGCCCACCATATTCCAGGCGTCGGTGAAGAGCTCTGCACAAAACAGACGGGAATCCCGGTCTTCCGGTGGCTCACGTGTTATTGAGGAAGACACATACTGAGCAAAGTAAATACAAACATGCCGTATTTTGGGTCGTGATGAGTGCTGGAGAGAAAAGTTGGAAAGCAGGGGAGAACGGTCTAGGTTGCACTTTTCGTGTGGCCGGGGAAGGGCTTCGCTGAAAAGATGACGTCTGAGTGAAGAGCTGACGGAAGCGAGAGGGTTAACCGTGCAGGTGTCTGGGGGAGGTGCAGCCAGGTGGAGGGACCGACCCTTGCAAAGGCTGCTATGTGGGTGGGAGTTGAGAGGAAGGTTTAACCCTTCACTGGAGACAAAATTAGGGAGAGCAGGAACAGGTCACAAAGCATCTTGAGGGCTTCTGACTTTGGTCTAAATAAAATAGGAAGCCATTAGAGGGTTTTGAGCAGTAATGTCATCTGACTTCCTTTTAATAGGGTCACTCTGGCTGCTATAAAGAATAGACTGAGGAGGACAGGGTGGAAGAAAAGAGACCAGTTAGGAGGCTTTTGCAGTATTCCAGAGAAAACATAATGGTGGCTTGACTGGGTGTTAAGACATGACCAGTCACATTCGTGATGCACTTAAGTTAGATACGTAAGAGAATTATGGATGACAGGTTAGTTTTCTTTAAGTAGGGAGGCACTTTAAAAATGAATTTTCGTGTGAATTTAACGGCTTTGCCGTTTGATACTTGTATGGATTTAGACAAGTCATATAATTTTTGTGAGTCTATAAAATGGGAATAATGTCTTACAGGGTTGCAAAGATTAAATGGCAAGGCATGTAATGGGCCTACTCCATTAAAGTAGTAGCTGTTACTATTAGCCGTGATCTTGGATAAGGAGTGGGAGAAAGATACTGGTGAGTGTATCAGTGGGTGGAAAGGGATTGTTAAATACAATTGAAAATCTGAACCAGCTGAAAGCCCTCTTGGGTAAGATCATGGGAGGGCTAGACGTACTCCTTTTTAGATTTTATGCACACTTTACTGAGGAGAGACGTTTTTGTGTTAATGATTATAGAATCTGGAAATACATGGACTGTCCTCTGATAGCTACCTACTCTATAGCCAACCCCCCATGGCCGTCCTTCAAACCCTAGGACCCCCAGTGTCCTCATCAGTAAAGGGAAAGAAGGCTCCATGGTCAGGGAAACAATCAAGAATAAATATGAATTTTCACACACACACAAAAAAGCGGTTTTAGATCTTCCTTCTATAGGTTTGGGCAAAGGTTGGTAAAAGACCCCTGGAATTACTGCCGTTAAATATTTTCAGTGTCTCTGAGATGCATTGTTCTCAGCATATGTAATTTTATGATTTACTTTCCTCTAAATTCTGATGACTTTTGACATATATGTTTTAAATCCTAGCAGGAATTTTAACCTAGTTCTAAAAGGTACCACATTGCTTGCTGCTATAATAAAGATGTTCTTTAAATGTGGGGTAACTTAGTAATTTGGTTGTGAAGCAAATGAGGGAAAGAAGTTGGACGATGAGAATAGGGATGAAAGGAGGAGAAGAAAGGTGATTAAAAAGTGATTAAAATTACTATATATAGCTCATCAATTCTGATATACAAGTTTTTCATATTTACTTCTCTGAAATAGGGGTGTACTTTAAAATTGTTGACATCTTAAAATCAATATAGACCAACTGGCAGTTGTAACATAGTTACATTGCCTACTGGGGAAATAGTTGAGGTAAAGAAAAATGTTGAGAAAGGTAATCTCAAAAGTAGTCTTTTGTTTGTGTGTTTTAATGATTAATTCATATACAGTATTTGGTATTATGTGTTAGAAGCATTGTATAATTAATGGCTTTTTAAGTTTGATGAAATATGGTTTGAACATTGAAAAGAACAAAATTAATGTGAAGAGACAGAATAATTTAGATAATACTTTTCAAAAGATTTTGTCATAAAAAATATGTTCTTTACTATTACTGTTTTAAGATAGAAAAGGAAAAAGAAAAGGTCTTGACTTTCACCATTCAGACACAACATACTTGGTATACTGTTTTCTTTGCCTTTTTTCTCTCCATAAATGTTTTATATTTGTAGTTACTGCACTTGTAATTGTTATATTTATTTTAATCTCATAATTTTATTTTATTTTTTTAGCACAGAGACTAAACCAGCATTTTCCAAACTGTTTTAGAGAATACTAATTTCATTAAATGTTCATAGATGTTCCTTGGTTAGGATTCTGTCATTCAATACATTGAAAATGCTTCATAATTATGTATTATACTTTAGAGAAATTATAACTCGTGCATTAAAAGATCTAGCTGCAGTATCCAACAGACCTGAGTTTTAATCCTCATTTACTAAGTAGCTGTATGGCCTGGGGCAAATTAATTTTAATTCAAGTTTTCTTCTCTGTATAATGGAAATAATTACAGTATTCATAGGTGATCCATGTAAAGCATTTAGCCGGTCATAGTAAGTGCTGTACAAATATGTTAATACTATCATCTGTGAGAAACCCTGTGCATGTTAGCATATTAGAAGCTCTGAGGAGACTAAGGAGACTTAAAATCTTGGAATTTAGCTTTTACTCAATGTAAAATTGAAAAATCACAGTGGAGTGATTAGCATACAATAATGAAGTGAGCACTGAGTTGAATGGAAAAAGATTTGCCTGAGCTTTAAGCACTGTTGGCCTAAACATAACCTTATTCTAAAAAATTTCTTCAATTTACTGTTTCCGCCATTTATCTGAAAGCTTAGTCAGTGCGAAGAACATGTGGATTTTTGTTCTTTACTGTAATCCCAGCACATGGGACAAAATCAGGGACTACAAGTAAAGTTGGTGTCATGAACTTAAATTACGTTTATAGACCTGACAGGTAACATAAATGACAGACAACTAGAAGTGGTGAAGGCTGTATATGTTTTGCTCAAAGGTATTCACGTTAAGTTGTTTTTCATACACTGTTTACTCTGGAACAAAAAGGCATCCCTGAGCTGAATGGTGATGTTACTAGACAACATTGACAAAAACTCATGTGTCCATCCTGTATTTTTGAAATATTTAAATGACAGTTAATCAACAAGTACTAGAAAACCTGTTTTCAGAGCTTCTAGTGCCCAAAACTGCTTTTTCCATAGTGTCTTGTACAATAATTTATTCCTTTCACAGTGTAATTTATCACGTTTATTTTTTCATTTAGGATTTTCTGGCGTTTCTTGGCAAAAATGGCAAATAATGATGCTGTTTTAAAGAGACTGGAGCAGAAGGGTGCAGAGGCAGATCAAATCATTGAATATCTTAAGCAGCAAGTTGCTCTTCTTAAGGAGAAAGCAAGTAAGAAAATTTGAAATTTTCTAAGGAGATACTTAAAATGAATTCATATATTGACAGAGGACTTGTATGGATTTAGACAAGTGCTTGGATTTAGACAAGACAAAATGTGCTTACCACATAAATTGTTACTTAATCATCTTGATGATAGCTTTCAGATTTGTTTAAATTTTGAGTGTAAAAATATTCTAGGATTAAATAAATTAGAATTGATATATGTTGAGTAGATGATATGTAGAGAAAACAGTGTATTATCATTTCAGGACTGCTAAAGGAAGATTATAATGTTTAAAATAAGTTGGTATAGCATTAGAAGTTAGAAATGAAGAAAATTGGGTAAAATCAAAACATGAAGTCAAATGTTTCCTCTAACCTTATATGGAGAAGAATGTATAGTTTCATGTTACTCTGTACTAAGGCATTTTCTAAAATAATTTTCACATGGAAATATTTAAGTTTTATGTAGAATTTGCTGTTATATGTATAAAAATATCAAACCTGAATTTCTACCTTCAGGACTGAGTTTGGTTTTGGGTTTGTTTAAATATATTTTAGTTCTCAATAGCCAATGTTAATGTCGAAATAGAAATTTCAAAATCTTTTGCTCTCACTAATAGAAATAAATGCTTTCTCTCCTGCATAAAACAGCAAATGGCTTACAGAAGCCTACATTTACTCTCCAAAAAAATTTCCCTTTATAATTGTTCCCCCAATTTTAAAATACCAGTTTAATTATTTTTTATAATGTTTCCCAGGATTTCTCTTACTATTTTTCTTAAATTCTTAATATTTCTATTAATAAAATAAAGAGATTGGAGATAATCATTGCTTATGTGATATATTGTATGTTATAAATGTAATTTTTTCTCATGAGTGGCCATTTCCTAGCATCTTGACTAGCATTTCAGTTTTTCTGATTTTTTTTTAAAAACAGGAACTATTTATTCTTCACCTTTATATTATTTTCTTTGGTAACCTATCCTGGTGGTTCTCATTTACAAGAAATATTTTGTTAAATCTGTGTTAATGTACTGTAGAGAAAATATTTTTTAGATAAGATAACCTACCTATGTATGTAATTTCAAAACATAGTATTAACACTATATGTAATATAGAAGAGAAATAAAAAGAAAGTAATTTATAAATGCTAGTAATAATAATGTGTGTTTTAAGAATTATGGTTGCATGTGCCTATAGTCCCAGCTACTCAGAAAGATCACTTGAGCTCAGGAGTTTAAGGTTGCTGTGAGCTAGGATGAGGCCCCACACTCCAGCCAAAAAAAAAAAAAGGAACACTTTGAGTGGAACTATTACTACCAGAGGTAGTGTGAGAGGGTCACATGCTACATGATTCACGTACATGGACTCTCCAAGAATGCAACAGGCACAATGCCAACTATAAAAATAAAGATACGTATTTAGTCTGCCTTTGTGTAGGCAGCTCAGATACCAGAAGCAGTTTTCAGTGATGAATCTGATTTACTCAAAATGTTGAACGATTTCTTAGGTAGAATTCTGAATAAAACAGGGTACAGGCTAGTCTTGATTTACATGGTATTTGATTCCTGGAAAATTTCATATATAATAAAAATGATGAAAAATACTTTGTGTTTATGTATAAAGAATAGTTAGAATCTAGACTCAAATAATTATTAACAGGATTTTCACCTATACAAATATACAATGGGTCACTGGAAAGTTCTGCAGAATGTGAGGCATTTCTTCATTTTGCAAGAATACCCAGCATATTGCAGGACGTCTGGCATCCCTGACCCCTGCCCAGTAAAGGCCGGTAGTGACTCCCATTATTTGTGACAACCAAATATAATCCCACAGATTTTCAAAGTTTTACCCAGGGAGCAATACCAACCCCACTGAGAGCTATTGTTTTTCTGTTGTATTTCATGTGCTCTATTGCTCACCTTTAGCACACACATTGTTTTTTAACACGTACATTATATTTTGAATAAATCTTTGAAGTTATTTCACTCATTGCATGTTTGACCAGCTCAACTTTGAGACTTTAGGAATAAAATATTATTCAATGTCTTTTACATAGTAATGACTAAAAAGAGATGAGACTAGTCTTTCCTTGTGTGATATCATCATTAGGTCTCATACTTTTTAAATATATAATTTAATACATCTAATACTTATCTCTCTTTCATACAGTTTATCTGTTGACACTTTCATGCCAGTTTCTTACTTCTCATTGCCCTTTATTATAGCTACAGTGCTGAAAAGGTGATAATTGGATTTTAGTAAGCATCTTTATAGAAGCTAGGAAAATGATTCATAAACAAAAGTTTTTCTGTTCCACTATTATTTCACAGATTTTCTCCCTTGCTCGCTCGCTCGCTCTCTTTCTTTCTCTCTCTCTCATCATGTTGTTTTAATAAATATTAAACTGGCATAAGGAACTAGCCAAAAATTTGGTTACTAGTGTTCTTGTCACTCCATTTATATTGGCTATCCTCTTTTTAAATAGTATTCGTACAAAACCTTTGAAAAAACACGTTTTAACTGGATTTTTTTGATCCTAGTTTTGCAGGCAACTTTGAGAGAAGAGAAGAAACTTCGAGTTGAAAACGCTAAACTGAAGAAAGAAATTGAAGAACTGAAACAAGAGCTAATTCAGGCAGAAATTCAAAATGGGGGTAATTAGATACAGAAATGATAGGTTATTTTGATTTATGATAATAATATGTCATTTATTGTTTCATAAGTATTATGCTTGATTTCTCGTCTTATCCTCACAGCATGCCTCCTGCTTTGCAGAAGAGAAAATGGAGACTTTGAAAAGGCAAATGATCTTGCCTGAGATTGCACAAAAGTAGTAAAGCTAGGGTTCAAAAACCTATTTTAATTCTTGTACTATACTGCAACTTGACCATCACTGTTCCTGTTTACTACTTATTGAAAATTAGCCATGATACTATTTAATTTACATTTATTAAGGTTTACTGTATGTGGAACACAGCCTACCAAGTGCTTCCTTCACATGCACTATTTTATCCTTAAAAACACTTATACACAAGTATCTTTGTTTTGTACATGAGGCAATTGAAGCTTAGAGCTTTAAAATAATTTCCAGAAATCATATAATTTTTAAGCTACCCAAGTCAGCAAATAAGTATCATTTCAACTATTATATTGTAAATAAAATTTAAAATTTTATTGAATTGTTTTGAAAGTTTCTAGATAAATTTACATTATCAGAAAACAATGAGAATAATAATAATAGTTAAAATTTCAGAGGACCACACAGAAAGGCATTTGATTGTATTGTAGCAAATCCTGGGTGATTAAGGAGGCCCTGGTACAGAAAGTCTCTTACTGTTTCCTTCTGAGTATTATTCTGTCAGTGAATTATTTTGAAAGTTGTAGTATGAATTCTACCTTTAGTTAGATAAATAAAAATAAGGGAAAAATCAATGATGGATTAGAGCTGTCAACTAGAATATTGTTTGTCAGTGGAAGATTTGAGACTAATTGATGCTGTCCAAGACTAGTAGATTTGGAATACAGATATAGAATTAAATAAGCATTAAAATATTAGCTGTTTAAAACTGCTATTCATTTCTCCCAATGCTTGAAGACTTCCCCTATAAACAGTAAACTTTTAAACTCTAATTTTATTAACGAAATGTTAAACCAGATCAGTGGTTTGCATTAAAGTGGTGAATTCTATCTGGTGGTGAAACATAAAATACAAATTCACGTTATTAAAAGAAGCAATACCTTCTAGGGAACTGAAAAAATACCTCGGAAAAGTGGCCTGGATCTTGGCCAGAATCTGAGCTGCATCAAAATCTCTCATGAGATTATGTTTTTCTGTGTTCATTGGGATATGTGAATCGTTCTTTAACATCTTAAAATATTGCTGATAGCCTTTCCTTTGCTTCTTTAAAAAGTTGTTTTTTGATATACAATTATGGGGAAGTAATGCTATCTCTCCATTAATTCTAGACTAGAAATGACTAGTATTAAATCCCTTTCCCAGTTGATTGTTCAATATGAAAGAAAACCTGAGTGAAACCTTGTCATGCCAGACCGTGCGAGTGCCGTCTCTGGAAACAGACCACCTGCGTATAAATTCTTATTTCTCTTCTCGCTGTGTGACGGGCCGATTTCTAAACTCCTGGACGGCTCAGATTTATCATTTGTAAAATGAGGACATGAGTAGAACATTCTTCTTAGGGTATATGTGAGAATTGCATGAGTTAATTCATGTAATGCGTTTTAAATAGTGTTTGGGACGTAGTCCATAATAAACGTTATCTGTTATTTTTGCTATCTGCAGTTTTCTCAGTTTAGTAATTAAATGGGAATCATGCCTTTTATTCTTTGACCTCAGTCATGGTTCAGATATACTTTATTTCTTGGCAGCCTTTCTACAGTCTCGGACAGGAGATACTTAATAGTCACGTACAGTGAACTTTTCTTTTAAAAAGAGTTCATAGCTATGATTCACAATTCCACATTTTTCTTCTTGCTTGTTGATTTTAATATAAATGACATTATCTATTTCATCTTCTGCATCAGTGAAGCAAATACCATTTCCATCTGGTACTCCACTGCAAGCCAATTCTGTGGTTTCTGAGAATATGATGCAGTCTACACCAGTAACAACCACGTCCTCTGGTGCCAAAGAACAGATAAAAGGAGGAGCAGGCGAAGAAAAGAAGGCAAAAGAGAAAACTGAAAAGAAAGGTATTTTTGACCTTCAAGCTTATTTGACGCTTGACTGGTTTATCAGCTAATGTCAACATGTTTGGTGATGATAATAATAATGGTATCCAAAAGAAAGTTCAAACTTTTAAGAGCTAGAATAGAATTAGGAAGAGTATGATATTGGAACGTACAAGCTGGGTCCTAAATGATGTGTGATTGTTGACCAGGTCAACAAGGTAAAAGTATGGCGTTGTAGGCAGAGGAACCAGCCTAAGTAAAAGCATAGAAAGTGGAGATGAAGTGTAGGATCCCGTACGTAGTTTGGGGTGACTGACTTTTGTTATGTATCCGGGCCATAGTTGCAAAGAAGTCACAGGTAGGAAGTTAGCGTGGGACCAGTTGTGAAGGTAAGAGAAGGACATTCCAGTCAAAGCAAAATGTCTGAACTGAAGCACAGGGGTGTTGAGATTTCAGGGACACATAAGAACTGAAGTAGAAGCCAGGCGCAGTGGCTCACGCCTGTAATCCCAGTTCTTTGAGAGGCCAAGGCAAGGAGGATCGCTTCAGGCCAGGAGTTCAAGACCAGCCTAAGCAACATAGTGAGACTCTGTTTCTACAAAACATAAAAAATTATCGTGGTGGCGCATGCCTGTAGTCCCAGCTACTCGGGAGGCTGAGGCAAGAGGATCGCTTGAGCCCAAGAGTTTGAGGTTGCTGTGAGCTAGGCTGACGCCACGGCACTCACTCTAGCCCGGGTGACAGAGTGAGACTCTGTCTCAAAAAACAAACAAACAAACAAAAAAACCAACTGAAGTAGAAAGTGGAGTCACCATTCACTCCGGCAGCCGTACTGGAAATCTTGAGCAGTCAGTCTTAACCTGTTTCTCCTCCTCAATTTTCATGTCTAATTAACCAACAAGCCCTATAATTCCTCTCACCAAAACATCTAGAACACAGTTCTGTTCTTTTGTTTCATTAGGAGCTACCTCAGTTCAAGTTTTCATGATCTTTCATCTGAATTAATGTTAAAGCCTCTTTGCAGATTGCATTTGGCTCAGTGACTAAAGCAATCGGTTGTTAGTAAGAGTTACATGATCAGCATATAAATAAAAGTAGAATTATTATTAAGAAAACTGAATCAAAAGCAGGATTTGCTGGGACCTGCACTCCCACAGGAGGTTGAGGTGGGAGGATTGCTTGTGCCCAAGAGTTCAGGTCCAGCTTGAGCAGCATCGCAAGACTCCCTTCTCTTAGGGAAAAAAAATAGTTGCTATGGTTAAACCTAAAGTCCTCATAAATCTTCAGGGGAATCTAAGAATTGGAGAAATTCATTTTGTATTTATTTGTGTGTATAAATGATGAGAGAAACATTCTATCAGTGAAATTTTGTTTCACTGTGGTTCATTCTGTCATTTGGCTACTGGTTGTAGTGTTCTTTCTCAATAAAGGATCTTTCACCCTCCAAAGAGTCAGAGTTTTTAAAGGATTTCCTGTGGCTCTGTTTCAGGGAAAGGCAAAGTTCTGTAACATGCCATGTAGTAAATATGTTAGGCTTTTTGAACTATAATGTCTCTGTCACAACTACTCAACTCTGCCTTGGTGCAAAAGTATCCATAGATAACATGTAAATGAATGGACATGGTTGTGTGCCAGTAAAACTTTACGTACAAAAACAGGCCTCAGGCTGGATTTGGCCCGTGAGCTGTGTTGCCAACCTCCGCACCGTGTCTTCTAACTAGAAATATAACAAGCAAGTAGCGAAAATAGGGTTCAAGACATTATGACTTGAATAGGTCTTTCCTTTGTTATTATTGAAATGAAGGTAGGAGATATTCTTTTTTTCTTTTAAACTCATCAGTATTGATACCATGGGTTTTTCATCATGTCATTTTGTTTACCCATTCATAATTACTTTTTTAGGAGAGAAAAAGGAGAAAAAACAGCCGTCAGGAGCAGGAAGTGCCGACTCCAAGCCCATAGATGTTTCCCGCCTGGACCTTCGAATCGGTTGCATTCTGTCTGCCAAGAAACACCCGGATGCAGATTCTTTGTACGTGGAAGAAGTGGATGTTGGAGAAACAGCCCCAAGAACAGTTGTCAGTGGCCTGGTGAACCACGTTCCCCTGGAAGAGGTAAATCTACAACTAAAATGACTGTTGCTTACGTACGTCACCTTTGTTCCCTCTTTCTCAATGTCTTTCCATTGTGACTTCCTATCAGATGGCCACAGGACATGAGCCAGTGTTATTAGTTCAACTGATTGGTTTGAATGTGGTGGATTCCACCAAAAACCTGTAAAAGAGCTGTAAATGAAGATAGAATTCATGAGCATAGGAAGAAGAAAAGGTGTATTATTTTTCTCTATGTTTTCAATGTTTTTAGTTTTCTACTTTCTATAAAAAACAATATATATGTATTTTAAATATCTAAGTAACAACAAAATACAAAACATCTAATTTTTAACAAATAAGGGAATACTATTAAAAATTGTAAGGTTCAATCTCTATGATCCGTCTCATTTTGTCCTCAAGTGTGAAAATATTTCTTGGATTTTAGAGAAGTAAAACTTGTTCTCATGCTTTTAGATTGCTTTCTGAGTTCATATAACAATGATTTTTTAAAAATCAAGGAATGATAAAATTCCATGATGGAACAATAATAAAAATAATGATTATGGTGGCTGTTGTTTTTAAAGTACTTAATACATAAGTATTATTCTTCTGCTGTGTTATGGAAAGTTAAGAGGAGAGTAAACTATTTCTTTTTTCCCTTTTACTTTATTTTTTTAATTTCCAAAATTACGGGGGTACAAACACTTTTGGTTACATGTATTGCCTTTGTGCTGCCGAAGTCAGAGCTAGAAGCGTGCCCCTCCCCTAGCCAGTGTGCACCACGCCCATCAGGTGTGAATTTACCCATCCCCTCCTCCCCTCCCACCTGCTCCACTTCTAATGAATGTTACTTCTGTATGTGCACGTAAGTGTTGATCAATTAGTACCAATTTAGTGGTGAGTACATGTGGTGCTTGTTTCTCCATTCTTGTGATACTTCATTTTGAAGAATGGGCTCCAGCTCCATCTAGGACAATACAAGAGGTGCTAGATCACCATTGTTTTTTGTGGTTGAGTAGAACTCCATGGTACACATATACCACATTTTATTAATCTACTCACATATTGATGGGCACTTGGGTTGTTTCCACATCTTTGCAATGTGAGTTGTGCTGCTATAAACATTTGACTGCAGATGTCTTTTTCATAGAGTGTCTGTTTTTCCTTTGGGTAAATACCCAGTAGTGAGATTGCTGGATCAAATGATAGCTCTACTTTTAGTTCTTTGAGGTATCTCCACACTACTTTCCATCGAGGTTGTACTAGTTTGCAGTCCCACCAGCAGTGTAGGAGTGTTCCTATCTGTCTGCATCCACACCAACATTTGTTGTTTGGGGACTTTTTGATAAAAGCCATTCTCACTGGAGTTAAGTGATATCTCATTGTGGTTTTGATTCGCATTTCCCTGATGATTAGAGACGTTGAGCAATTTTTCATGTTTGTTGGCCATTAGTCTGTCCTCTTTTAAAAAGTTTCTGTTCATGTCCTTTGCCCACTTTTTAATGGGGCTGTTTGACTTTTTCTTGTTGATTTTCCCAAGTTCTATATAGATTCTAGTTATCAGCCCTTTACAGATGTGTAGCCTGCAAATATTTCCTCCCATTCTGCAGGTTGTCTGTTTGCTCTAATGATGGTTTTCTTCTCTGTGCAGAAGCTTTTTAATTTGATCAGGTCCCATTTCTTTATTTTTGTTGTTGCTGTGATTGCCTTTGGGGTCTTCTTCATAAATTCTATGCCTAGGCCGATGCCCACATGAGTTTTTCTACCATGTCTCAGAAGACAAGAAGAGGGCTATTTGTTATTTCTATCTAGGTTGCCTAACTCATTTCTTTTACCTACCTGGTAGACAATTTGGGTTTTGATCCCTGGTCTGGGCTATTGTTGTATTCTCTAGGTTCAGCATACCCAGAATGTAGTACAGGTAATGGATCAATATTGGCCTGTCATCAAAAGAGCCAGGATGTAATTTTTCCCCTTCCTATTTAAACTCATTTCTTTTAGGTCTTCAATACTTAATTATCTGAATGAGTAAAGTTTG
>JAQIFY010003719.1:0-12327 GCA_028533085.1 Varecia variegata
TTTTTTTTTTAATTTATTATAGCTTATTATGGGGGTACAACCGTTCTGGTTAAATATATTGCCCATGCCCCTCCCAACCCCCCGAGACTGATTGTCATTAAAAAAAGAAAGCTGTAAGAGCCTAAGTACACAAATATTGTACAAGGTGCTGAAATGCCCACAGAACATAAGTAGATGTGAAGACATATGTTATGGCTTCACACTTTAAAGTTCTAAGTTCTATAATAGGAACGTGGAGATTTCTTGGAGAAGTATAGCAGAGGACATAGTTCAACTGTAGTGATTAGTTCATTCCAATGACCTAGTAATATCTTGTTTTTTGCTCATGTGATACAGAATTTTTAAAAATTATTTTGTTCTATATTTTTAATTATTAAAGCTCGTACAAAATCATTTATGTAAAAGATGAACCTAAAGCTTAAATAAATGTTAAATAAAAAAAAAGTGTATATATACTGCAATAACAGCAGGAAAAAAATTGAACTGATGATATTATTTCTATTGTTTCAAAACAAGGAACTACTTATACATAAATCTAACAAAACATGTACAGGATTTATACACTGAAAAATCATAAAATGATGGTGAAAGAAAGCAAAAATGACCTAAATGAATGGAGAGACATACTGTATTCCTCGACTAAAAGGCTCAAAATAGTAAAGATGTCAATTCTCCACCGTAAGAATTCCAAAAGGTTATATAAACATTTACAAGATTAATCTAAATTTAATTTGAAAAAATAAATTATAGTAGCCAAAATGTTTTTTAAGAAGAAAAATAAAGTGGGATTAATCATTCTACCTGCTTTAAGATTTATTATATAGTTACAGTAGTCAAGTATGTGTGGTATTGGTAGATATATAGACACATATATCAATGGAACAGAATACAGAACACAGAAATAGACAAACAAGTATGGTTGACTGATTTTATACAATGCAATTCAAAATGGTAAGAATAGTCCTTTCAAAAAATGGTGTTCAAAAAATTGGATTTCAAAAAAATTCCTGTGGTTTGAAAATATTTTCTTGTAATATGTAGTTTTTATTTTTATCCTCTTAACAAGGTCTTTTACAATGAAAAATATTTTTATTTGGATGAAACCCAATTTATCATGTTTTTCTTTTATGAATATATGATAAAAGACTTCAGTTTAGAATTTATAAAAAATAACTCTCAAAACTCAACAATACAATTTTTTTAAAAAACAAATGAGATTGTATGAGGAGAAGGATTCTTCTTAAAATTAAAAATTAACAAAAATCATTTATGATCTTGCATTTGCCAACAGTAACCAGAATTATTTTTATTTACATTACTTGAAAATAAGGTTGATAAATTATATGTTTTATGACCTAATAAATGAATTTTCAGAAAAGCAAGCCAGAAAAATCTTATTTTCAATTCTAAATATTGCATTAGTAAAGTATTACTATAATTTGTATTAGAATATGACAAAAAAAATTTTCAATTTTTGTTTGTTTCTTATACACTATTACCTATATTATATTTTATAAATAATAAAGTATTTTTAAGGAAGAAAGTGTATAGGTAAAATAGGATAGAAGTTAAAAAAGGGACAATATATTCTGCTGAAAGTATCAGAAAAGGATTGGTGAAGCAGGAGGAATTGGTAATATGCTATAAAGGGTACATAGGGATTGTATATTTGAAAAATAGGAGTAAATATATGCACACAAACAAAGATTATGGACAAGATCATAGAGATCATAAAGGAAGTAGTGGAAAGCATTAGGCAGGGACAGAATCTGCAGGTAGGAGATACACGTCAGGTGGGTCCTAGGGGTGGAGAAGCCAGCCCTGCAAGAAAACACACCTAACAACTGCAAAGAGCAGGAACTTGAGGTTTTGAGGCATACACACCTGTAGAGCTGCAACTTTGTTATATAGACACCTGTCAATCATGTATGTCAATCATCTGATAACATCCCACACCTCCTATAAGCCCTTCCCCAGACCAGTCCAATAAAAGGAAACCTCCTAGGAGTCCTCAACGTCTTTCTCAACTCCTGAAGACTGACCTGTTCCTCTCTGGAATGTACTCTCATTGTGTATAGCTCCCTTCTTTCAGCAATAAAAGCTGTTTGTGTGGAATTGCTTCCTACCTGTGGTCACTCTGTCATACCAGCCCTGCTTGTGAATTTTCCAAGCAAGGAGCCAAAGAACCAGGACAACAGTCCCACTGAGAGGCTGGACCTGACAGAAAGTATTATCAGAAAAGTGATTTTGGAGTAAGGTTGTGGAGTGCTGAAAAACAAGCCAAGTCTTTTAGTCTTTATTCTGTAGACAATGAGAATTCAGCAGAGATTGTCAACATTACACAATTTATCAGATCAAATTTTCAGAAGGATTCATTTAGTAACTGTGCACATCATAAATTGAAAGACATACAGACTAAAAATAGTCCTACAGTTAGAAAGCAATTTTGACCATTTGGGTGTAAGGAAACTAGCATGTTGGATATGGTTATAAATTGAAGAAGAATGATACAAGAAAAATATGAGCTATGGCAAAGAAAGAAGTGACAACTGATTGCAAGTGCCTGTTAAGTGCTAAAAAGTTGAAAAAGTTTCTGGTACTTTGAATCTCTGTCCTATGAAGACAAATTAAAAACATAGGATTGAAAGGAAAAGCATTATCATAAAAAAAATTAAGCATGAGTGTATAGTGATGACATGGAAGCAATAAATATAGACTGATCTTTCAAGAAGTTTAATTATTCAAAGAAAATGGATGGTTGCAGAATTGATGAAAAGATCAGGATAGGAGAGACTTAAATAAGTGGAAGAGTAGGTGGAAAAATTCAGTGGAGATGGGAAGAATGAAATGCCAAGAAGAACATGATACAAAAAGCAAAACTCTGAAAGAGACTGATAGTTTCCAAGCCACAGCAGAGTGATTGGCCTTGAAGAGAAGAAATAATACTCTTCTGAGATCAAGGGGAAGAAAGAAAGGAAAGTGAAGATGCCATTCAATTTATGAGAAAAATGACAAATGAGTTTCTACCATATTATGTCAATATTATCAAACAATCCAGTCAGTAACAAAAGGGGACTGAGGTCCATATGTTTGAACAGTTTGTTTGAGTTCCTTTAAAAATTTATATTGTAAAGCCTGATATTGTACATTTTATCTTCCATTAGGAAAATTAGGATCTCGACCGGGGGGGGTACTTCTTGTCGAGTAATGGGAAATGTAAAAGATCGGGGAATAATAACATTAGGATTTGGCTTTGGAGGATGATCATCAAAGTCAGAGGGAAGGGGGAAATCATCATCTGGCCCTTGAGTAAAAGGAATTTTAAAATTTTGTCCCACTAGAGGGGCAGAAGGCCGAACTGGATAAGTTGAAAAAGAAGGTGGAGGTGAGGGGCCTGGAGTCACCTTATTCTTTTTAAACAAAGAAATTAATTCTCGTATATCTGCACGAGTGGGCAATTGATCGGGAGGATCCTTATCTGGTAGCTCCTCCTCATCCCCGAACTCTTCAGGGGAAAGGACACGGGATGGTAAGGGCCCCTTTTCAGGTTCTTCACCCACATAAGCTTTTTCTGATTCGGTCTGTAACAAGTGTAATGCCTGAGTGATTGTACTGCAGACGGTCTAAATTTTTAAATTAATAGTCTCACCTTGTTGGTGGGCGACACAAAAAGTTTTAATTACTTGCTGCCAACTATGAAGATTTAACTGTACTTCTGACTGACATTGAAACCAATAACAATGCTGCTGCACCAGAGCAAATAATTGTTTTAAAGTACTTTCCTTTACTTCTACCCCTACAGAGTGTAAAAGTCCCTGAATTAGTTTTCGATATTTACACTCCGGTGCTGAGGGGGAATTCCCCATTTTATCCCAAAAGTCCCCTGTTGGATGCCACTTACCAATGGCCAAAGGGTTGCCTCTTTGGTCCCTCCATCCTGAACGCACAGATCCTGCTCGCTGCGCCACTTGTTGTGGCCCGTTTGTAGAATGGGGGATGAACACAGAAAGAAACACACAGACACACAAAGACGGTACAAGGCTGCAGTGTCGAAAGCACCAGTCGTTTTATTTTACACTTTCCGCCCAGCAGCTATTTCCTGGTACGCGACTTTCTTTGATGCCTTGAGGTAACCTGTTCCATTCGTTCTGGGCGATTGCTCAAGAGAGGTGAATGTTTGCATCTCTACCTCTTGATCTCATCACTGCATGTAGACAATGAGACGCCTTGGTTTGCGTGCAAGACCTAAGGCCCTTGGCTATCAGCCACAAGGAACAGTTTGTTTGTTCAACAGGCCATGTCTGGACCTATTGACCTCTAGCCTCAAGAAGCACATCCAGTTTCGCTGATTCTAGACAAAAGCCAATTCCTGCCCAGAGGCGGACCCTACAGTCTGTCTGCAAAAATGAACAGGTGTGCATTGGAGGGTTCAGTAAAGTTAGAAAAGGTTTAAAATAAGTTTTCTAAAAAAAAATGTAGAGTAGCTTTCCTTTAAAGTACAACCTGTTCAAGGGGCAATATCATATGTATTTAATTTGTTAGCATGTATGATAGATTCAATATGTAATGACTAACATAAAATTATATTTCTATTTTTCTGTCCTAACTCTTAAGTGCAATTCAAATGCAAAAATCAAACTATAAAATCTATAGTTAGGATATTAAATTTTTTCATTATATTTGAAATTCATTTATACTGCACCGGTACTTTCCAATGAATCTACCATTTAAGATCCCATGAGATGTTTTTCTTGCATAATTTCTGAGGAATCAATGATATCCTGGAAACAGTTCTCCATCCTTGTGTTCCATAAAGTCCCAGAGAATGCCATGATGAAACTGGAAAAAATTCTAAGAGCTTTTCCCATTTATTGAATTTGATCTCTGATTCCCCTCAGATCTTTTGTAATTCAATACAAATGGGCTTACTCTGATTAAATTATAGGTTCCAAATGAGTGTGCTACTAGAGAATACATTTGTATATTATTTCATTTTGTTTTACCATCATAAGTAAAATCATATTCTAAGTAAATTATATTTTTACTTTGTAGTTTCTACACCTCAAAATTAGAGAACCAGCTATATATACTGCTATTCTTGTTTTTATTTTCTCAGATATTCCACACAATTTCACTTTGACTTGCTTTTGTTTGGTAAAAGGTAAAAATGCCATAGAAAACACAGATATATTGAAATAAAAGAACGAAGAGAATAAGTAGATAAGTTGAGAAAACTAATAAGATGACACATTTCTCCATTGTTATGTAGAGTTCTAGCCATTTGTCTTGGCAATAAGAATGTCATCTGTCAGATACATGCCTTTTATTAAGCAGAGACATTTTGTCAAGACTAAGAAAAGTGAAATCAGTAACATAGTCTACAAAAAGGTTACTGTAATGTCTATGTCTAAATATCTTAATCTTTCTGATATTTCTTCCAAAGAGGAGTAGACTGCTAGATATATTCCAGGATGATCTTCCATAATATGGGTGATAGAATATTTTTTTCTCTTTCAATCATTAAGCAAACATATATTTGATAATATTTGGTTATTTTTACAACAGATATTTTAGACTCAGTTTGTAAGTATTTATATATTTTTACATAAGTGATCATGAAAGGATTTGCCTGGAATTTTTCTTTTACTGTAACATTCTCTTTAAGTGTCAGTATTAATATTACATTGGCTTCTAAAATGCAATGGGAGATATTGCTTAGTTTTCCATTTTCGGGAAGAATTTTTATAACATTAGCATTATTTCTTAATTATTTAGTATACTCCCACTAATGGGCATTTCTAGTCTAGCAGTTTTCTTTGTGAGTACTTTTCTATATTTAGATTTGATTTCTTAAATAATTACGAGATAATTTCAAGCTTCTGTAAAAATTTTATGTTATCAAATTTAGTTATATATTTGTAATATTATTTTGACAGTAAAAGTAAAGATTATTGTCTGCTCTTGCTGTTTCTATTATTTTTTATTAAAATGATAATGTCTGATTTAATTTTTTTACTAAATTCTATATCTTACAAATGAAAAATTATAGATTATGTAATGTACTAACTGATAATGTTGCCTTCTTCAGACAAAAATCTCCTTTTTTATTGGCTAGGGTAAAGCTTCTAGAAATACCAAATCAACTTATTCCATTTAGGAATTAATAGAAGTCATATTTGGGATACAATCAGGGGTGTTCACCCACCTCCTACTTACCTGTCTTAAAATGTAGGCCTTTGGAATCACAACACAAAGCCTGCGGGAGTTACCTGGGACCCTCCTCTGGCAGATTGTAAGCTTGAATATTTGTTGAAAGCATTGTTTAGTTTGTCAATAACAAATTTAAAAATTATCAGTCACATTAAGAAGAAAAAAAGTAAAAATATCTGATCCATCTCTCTGGATTCTTCATTCTCCAGGTTTTGTTCCTGTAATTATTTACTTTTTTTCTGTTATATTGAAACTAAGATTTTAGCTTTTTTTTTAGTTTTTTTCCAAATTGTCAATGGAATTTATTTATTTGGAAACATCCTAGGAATATTCTGCCAAGAACTACTACCTTATTATATTTCTTTCTTTTTGTTTTTATTTATTTATTTATTTATTTTGAGACAAGTTCTCTCTCTGTCACCCTGGCTGGAGAGCAGTGACATCATCATAGCTCACTGAAACTTCAAACTCCCGGGCTCAAGCAAGCCTCTTGCCTCAGCCTCCTGAGTAGCTGGGACTGCAGATGTGTGTCACCACAAGAGGATAATTTCTTTAATTTTTGTAGGTTGGAGTTTCACTATATTGCTCGGGTTGGTCTTGAACTCCTGGCCTCAAACAAATGTTCTTCTCACCTTGGCCTCCCAAAGTGCTAGGATTATAGTCTATTACCTTATTCTTAAATATAGAATGTGTGAGAGAAACCTATAGCATAAAATAAAAAGAACGAAACAAACAGAAAGGAAAAAAAAAAAAAACCTGAGAAACAGAGATAAAATAGCAAAAAACCCACAAACTATTAATACAATGGAGAGAGATGAGAGGTGGTTGCATCTAATGAAAAAAATAAAAATTTATCATAAAAGTATAACATTTAGAAAACATGAAAGTCTTTCTGAGAAGTTAAAAATATATTAGCACTAATAAAATAAAGAAATAAAAGAAATGTTGCTAAAACATTTCAAATATGTGAATATATAAAAATGGAAATTAAGAATAGAAAGGATTAAAAATTTGGAAAAAAAGATACGGCATAACTAACAGACTAACAACAAAAGTTCCAGTAAGCAAGAACAGAAGAAATTAGGAAAGATATTATTTACAATTAAGTATATTTTATAGAACCAATCAATTAACAGAAATGTTTCATTGAATTGAGTACCCAGAATAATGACTAAAAAAAGGACATGAAATGTAACATCATCTGGACATTAGGAAACAATAATAAATTTATTCTGAGATAAAGTAAAAGGATTAAGAAAAAGAACATGTCAATTTTCAACATTAAAAATAAAAAGTATAAAAAAGTTAAATTAGAAAAAACCTTCAACCTTCTGGAGAAAAATGTAATATAAAATTTTATTGTTAAATTATCAATTAAGGTTGAGGTAGAATTACATTTTTAGACATGTTACCTTTCTGAAATATTATCTCATGAGTGTTTCCTTTCTTAGGAAGTTGCCTAAGGATGTGTTCAAAGAAAAAGAGATTAACCCAAAATGATAAAAAGCACTATTTTAAAAAGCAACAAATAAACAAACAAAAGGTATAGATTAAACTCACGCAAAAAGCAAATGAAAATTTCAGAAGAATGGATAAATACATTTTCTGAAAATGTATTATAAAATAGGCTTTGAATGAAGCAGGAAGTGAAAAGAATTTAAGAAAGTAAAGTAGAACTAACAGATGAATACTCAACATGCCTCATTAAAATGATAAATTATTAAAATTTATAAAATGTCCATGTCTATTTCCTATTAAATCATGAATCCTAAATCTGTAAACATAAGTGTAGTCTATTAAATTATTTCCTTTGCTTTTTAAACAACTAAAATCTTTCAGAAGATACCAATGAAGGAAATGTACAATTTTGAGCTAGAAAGAAAAAAGTGTCATTGAAACCAAGCAAGAGCAGAATTTCAAAAATGAAAGGTGGGATAAATATTGATACACAATATCCAAGGTTAGAGTGTCAATGGTGATGGAATTCTCTAGGCTGTGTCAATACAGAGGTTTCTGGAGTAAAACAAACTAACAAAAAAACAATCTCAATTCAGATAATAGAATGAAAAGGGCAGGAGGCAATAAGAAAAACATGTTGTAAATCATATAAAGTAAATGTAGCCTTAGTATTTCTGTAAAGAATATAGTCTATAAGTTCTTTAGAAGATTAAATAGTTATGATTATATTACAAGATATTTTATGTGGAAATCATTAAAACACTGTTTCGCGAAACATCGGAATATTTCATTAAATATATTACAATTATTTCCATGTGTATTTGTAGCCTTAACTGGTATTACAGTACTTGACAAGAAGCTTGCTGTGACTTAAAATGCTATCCATTCTGTACAAAGGTGATTACTCTTTAGCAAATTCAAAAAATAAAAGCATTCAACAAAAAGAAGAAAGAGGATAATAATAAAGTTCACTGTAATTTAAAGTCCGTGGTTTTAAACTATCATCTTATGGGAATTGCTGAAGAGTGAGTAAACAAAAATATTCCTGATTGTTGACCCTGAAATCTGATGGATAGGTACCATCATCATGCTTAAGTCAGCCACCTCTAAACTTCTCTTAGGCTAACAACAACAACAACAACAACAACAAAAATGTACAGATGTATGAGCAGAAAATGAATAGTGGAGTCTGGGGTTTTGAGGTAAATACCCCTGAATAACTTCTTATTGTACTTAGAAAAGTTTTCATGGTTTAATTTTTGAATTTAAATTTGTTTAAGTTTTATAGTTTAATTTTAATTCTTCATTTCCAATATAACCACTTTCAGAAATCTTTTGTTTTTCCCAGACTTAAAAGCATTCTTTACTAATATCGTTTTATATGATATGCTAAAGAAATAATGCCTTATTCTTCTCAGGCTTCTATAATAAAATATCATAAACTGGATGGCTTATGAAAAAACAGAAATTTATTTCTCACAGCTCTGAAGGCTGAAAATTTCAAGGTCAAGGTGTGTGGTCAGATTCGTTGTCTGGTGGAGACCTGCTTCCCAGTTCATAGATGCCTATCTTTTTGCTGTGCCCTCATATAGTAGACGGGAATAGGGAACTCTCTGGTCTCTTCTTATGAAGGCAGTAATCCCATTCATAAGGGCACCACCCCTATGACCTAATCATCTCCCAAATACCCCACCTCTAAATACCATCACATTGGGGCTTATGTTTCAACATACAAATTTTTGGGACACACAAACATTCAGTCTATGGCACATACTATGTCATTTTTAATATACAATAGCTTTAGAAAGCAAGATACCTATGCACATGAGAATGAGGATAAAATTTACAAAAAAAAGTTTTTTAGAAATTTATATCTAGCTTTATTTGGCATAGTAAGAAAATTAAAACAATAACAAAAACAATCAAATCAAATATTATCTTCCTTAAATTAGTGAAAAGATCCACAGAGATATTATTACTGGGAGTGATTTATATAGAGTTGTTATTTTTTCTCTTTCTTGAAGGACATTTAGCACAAATATCAAAGCAAGGAGTAGAAATTTCTATATTTAACTTTCTCCAGATGAAAAATATAACAATAATCAAAGATAAACAAATGTCTTCATAATTAGAAAAAGGAGAAAACAATTCAATCATGTCTTAAAATGTGGTTAAAGATAGGGGGAAGGGAATAAATGCATTAAACCTGTAGTTTCAATAAACAAAATTTTGAGATGTCATGAAAATTTGTTTTTTGCGTGTGCCTGTATGCATGTGTATATAACATATATGTTTATGCCCACCTACCAAATTCTTAATAGGAAAAGTTGCTGATGGAAAAGAATAATGAAGTCAGAAACAGAGAAGCATCTCTAAGCAATGCTCACTGCTAAAAGGAAAACTATTGATTTGTAAGCAAAGGGAGTGTTTCCACATATTCTTTCAACTGAAAGAGCATATTCAATGGCTAACTTCACAGGCAACATTAAACAGTGATATTTATCTTTGAGACCTCTGTTAAACATAATATATAAGTTATTAGAAGCATTTACCAAATTCTTGTCACTTTCTGCCCTTGATGCATATGGTAACATTGCACTTCTAAGTCATCTGAAAAAGTTAGGTATTGCAAAGTATTGCAAAGTTAGGTATTGGTTTTGTTGTTGAAATGTAAGAGAAAATTCTGAGTGTCACTTTCAGGCTAAAATTTTGAAAGTCAGCTCACAATTTGCTATATTAATTATTTCTTTTCATAGCTCCTGAGTGAGAATGAAATATATTAGTAACAGAGTTCCCAACAAACCCACAACTGACACCACAGAGACAAGTTGTAGTAGCAAGAACTAAAGTTTTGATATAGTAAGCCACTGAAATTTTACTTCTGGGTTTCTCTAAACTGGTCTATTGTGATGCAGAAAAGGGTACTGTTCAAACAAGGATTAACTCAGCAGGCCTGAGTTGTTTAACCTGCAAATTTCCAAGAAAACTCTATTTTCTGGACCGGCCATTGGCCAGCTCCTGGGAACTAAGCTCCTGGAACGTTCTGTTGGGCAACAGTATTTTAGCTTGCCCAAAACCTGGGGCTACACTGTACCAACTTGTCCAGGCAGTTTATACTGACAATGTAATTTATGGTGAGCACCTGCTTTCTCTCCAGGGGTCTGAAGCTTGAGTAACTGAGGTCAGTCACTTAGGCTCTGCATGCCTGAGTGACTGACTCCTCAAAATAACCCTGGATACTCAAGCTAAGATTCTCTTCTGTGATTGGTATAATACTTTGCTCATGTTACACATCATATCATTGCAGGAAAATTAAACATGTCCTATGTGAGTGACTTCATTGGGAGGGATATTTGGAAGCTTTTGCCAGGCTTCATCTGAATTTTGTCTCATGCATCTTTTCTCTTTCTGGATTTTATAATTTTAGCTATAATAAACCATAACCATGAGTGTAACAGCTTCTGAGTCATGTGAGTAATTAATTCTAGCAAATCATAAAGCCTGAGGATGGTTTGTGGTACCCCAACACAGGTACCTACTAATGGATCGCTTCCACAACCAAAATCTAAAATACATGTCTTTTGCTGAGGGACTAGGCAGTAAACAACACTTGTATCAGAGGCTGGAAAGGTGTTAATACAGGTTATGCTGTATGGGTATATTTTATAATTTGGGTATATTTTTTTTTTAGTAATATTGACAGATACATGCCTAACATATTTGGAGAAAAGCTCAGAAAAGAATTGTCATTATGCAAGAAGAAATAAAGATTCTTAGAAATGATCCAGAAATTCAGACACCAGTAAATTTGGAAGAGGAAATTGTCTTTTAAGCCCAGATAGTGAAAAGTAAAATTGGGGAAGAGTTTAGCAACAAATTTTGATTAAAACTGAGTTTTGCAGGAATGGTAAG
The DNA here is from genome assembly GCA_028533085.1 of Varecia variegata. Classification (NCBI taxonomy): domain Eukaryota; kingdom Metazoa; phylum Chordata; class Mammalia; order Primates; family Lemuridae; genus Varecia; species Varecia variegata. Next base: position 11,581 of record JAQIFY010003719.1, read on the forward strand.
GTAAATATATTATAAATTTAATTGATTAGTATTGTCAAGGCTGATTTTTTTTAAGGGGTGTTGCCCCGATTCTTTGGCTCCTGGCTTGGAAGAATCACAAGCAGGGCCAGTGTGACAGAGTGATGATAGACAGGAGCAACGCACACAAGCAGCTTTTATTGCAGGCTTTTTAGCATAGAATAGAAAGTGAAAGTACATTTCCTGAAAGGAAATAAGTCTATCTCTGCTAGTGGAGAAGATGCTGGGGTCTTATCACACTTCTGCTTTTATGTTCACACCTTATATTATGCTAAATGATGGGTAGAATATTTATTATTTCTCTGGGAAAAGGGTGGAGAGTTCTTAGAGCCAAGGGCCCTCCCCAATTTTGTCCTTATAGGGTAACTTCCAGGGGTTGCAATGACATTTGCAAACTGTCATGGTGGTGATGGGTGTGATTTTTACTATGTCAATGTATGTTAATGGAGAAAAGGTTACCTTTGGATATGAGCTTCCTGTTTTAGCACATGTTCCTGGCCAGGAAAAGTCCCTAACCTCAAGTTCCTGCGTTTGCAGGTTTGGTTCTAAACGCTCATTGGCCTCCTCATGTTTGCAAACCTCCTCTCGTCCTGTGGTTAGTGCTGCCAACCTTCACCTGTCCCTAACAGTATGACATAAATATTTGTGCTTATTTTAAAATAAATGGCTCAGGAAGAATGGTGAGGTGTGGGACTCTCCAATCGAAAGCCTATGAAGTCCAATTAAGTT
>JAQIFY010000372.1:0-19353 GCA_028533085.1 Varecia variegata
AGCAGGATTTCCATTTTACAGAGAGAACAAAGCACACTGGTGCATTAACAGTACACCTAACTTAAAACAGTGTGCCAGTGGCCACAGACTTAACAGAGAGAACCAGGGGAGGCACATGTTCTTGTTTATCCTTTATAAATTGTTTAGTCTAAATCTGCACATAACTTCTATCCCAGACCCAAAACTATGACCTTTCACAAACTGCAAAATCAGACAGAAAAAGGACAGGGTGTCTTTCCAGCCAGGTTATGTTTCAGAAATAAGAATATCTTCAGAATTTAGAAATACAATGGTACTAATACCACATTAATACCCCTAAGATGTTTGGGACAGTATCTTAATGTTATAATCAAATGTTAATATTCTGTGTTCAACCTAAGTTGAACTTTTGGGATTTCAGAAGTGTGCTTAAAGCTTTGTGGAACTGCATCCAAATACTGATTGCAAACAAGAATTCCCTTTTGAATTTCAAATAAGCATTTTTGGCAATTTATACCTGTTCTTCACCAGCCAATATTTATTGCTATCCGATTCTGCTCTTTCAAATCCGTAGCCAACCACCAGAACACCATGATCCACGTCTTCACTGCTGCAGTTTGGCTCGAAATAAATGCCTGGGAGAGCAGAATGACTGCTGGGGTGAGAAGCTCTGGGGGACACCGGCCAGTGCCTCCCATTACCACAGTAAGGGAGGCAGCTCTAATTCAGTGCCAGGACATACATTCCAGATAGGACATAACAATAAGACCTATTATTATCAGGGCTAGCAATGTAGGCCCTTGTCTAAAACTCACAGAAATACAAATTAGTATAAATCCTTTCATTAAAACGTGCCTACTTTAGGTCCCTACTTTAAAGTGGGGATAGTTAATGGGTACAAACATATAGTCAGATACCTAGACAGAATGAACACTATTTGACAGCACCACAAAGTGACTATAATCAACAAGTTAGGTATACTTTAAAATAACTAAAACAGTGGAATTAGAATGTTCCTAACACAAAGAAATGGTAAATGCCTGAGGTGATGGATATCCCAATTACCCTGATTTGATTAATATACATTGTATACCCGTATCAAAACATCCATGTACCCTATAAAGACATACAACCATTATGTACCCATAATAAAAAATTTATAAAACATTAAAAAAAAAACTTGCCTAGAGGCATAGAAGACCACTCTGTAAGCTTGCAATTCTACTCTCAGATGTCAGTCTAAAAAAACAGCATAGACTCGGCACGGTGGCTCATGCCTATAATTCTAGCACTTTGGGAGGCTGAAGTGGAAGGACTGTTTGAGGCCAGGAGTTCCAGACCACCCTGAGCAACATAACAAGACCCCTGCCTCTACAAAAAAATAGAAAAAATACCCAGACATGGTGGTGCACACCTGTAGACCCAACTACTCAGGAAGCTGAGGCAGGAGGATCATCTGAGCCCAGGAGATCGAGGTTGCTGTGAGCTATGATGATGCCCTTGCACTGTGGGCTGGGTGACAAAGCCAGACGCTGTCTGCCCCTGCTACCTCCCCAAATGAAATCCTAGCACAGAATCCTAAAATCCTTGATCAAGAGGTTCCTTTCAGATTTAACTATAGAAGTAAAAATCTTTGGAAAAATTATAAAGATCCAACAATTAGAGAATATTTAAGAAAATTAAACTATACAATAAACTATGTAGCTATTTTTAAAAATTATGAAGTACTTATTAAATTCATGGAGATATGCTCAACATAAATGCAAATGGAAACATCAGGTACAAATATTGCACATAAAGAATGAACAACTATGTTAAATCCATGCACCCAAATATCTACATTGAATTTTAAACACAAAAGAGTCCACCATACTGGTATGTCATGGTGGTTTTATATTATACTTTTTCTGCTTCAGTCTTTACAAAGAACAATGCTCACCTTCTTTATAGAACTGGAAGGACTCATGGCCTGCATCGATGGCAACAGAGACGGGCCCCACAGCTGCTACTGCCTTCATCAGGGCCTTCTCCTGTTTAGGGACGTCCACGAAGCCAGTGTCATTAGCAACAGAATAGTCAGGATTGTACTTACAGGATTCATCCTTTTAAAGGTAAAGGGAAAACAGACTTAATTACTGCCATCCACTTCCTGGGGAACACAACATGAGTTAGGACCACCACACTTACCAGTTTGCAGCTTATCAACACTGTTATAAATCAACCCGGAGGTGAACTGCCCTTAGTTGATTTGAAATGGAAAATTAGCTTAAGTTTCTTCAATGAGGCTCCCTAGGTCTACTTGTTCACAGAAATTTTTTACAATAGAGAAATTTTTATTATATGTAGAATGTTTTGTATATTCTGCATGTTACATAGAAGAACAGCAATATGCTAATCATCAAATCAGAGAACTAATAATTTATAATAATAATACTGACAGTTTGCAGATATAGATTCTACCATACAAAATGTGAATTCTGAAAAAGGTATCTTATCCCTGGAAGCATTCCTCTTTCCAATAGCACAGCTGGAATGACAAGATAAGATGCTCCATTTACCATTGCATCATATGGATAGGATTCCTCAGAGTCCAGGCCTCCGTTCTCCTTAACATACTGGAAGGCATAGTCCATCAGGCCACCATTGCAGCCATCGTTGCCTTGAGGCCGAGAGCAGTCCACCAGGTTCTGCTCACTCAGTGAGACAAGTCTGCCAGTTTTCTGGAACATCTGTCCTTCAAGGGCACCAGTCGCACTAAAAGCCCAACAAGAACCACACTGACCCTGAAAAGGAAATTAATAAGCTGTCACGCACAACAGCTAATATCTCAAATACTCTTTAAAAAACAGTGAACTACACATCGATCCACAGCACAGTCTACCAAAGCATCGATGTCAACTGCCTCTTGACTTGCCTGTAGAGATAGGAGGACTGAAGCTGACAGCGTCTCACCTGATTCTTCACAGGAGTCACATAGCCTTTCTCTCTCCAGTCCACAGATTTGGGGACCTCAAGAAACAGAGGCTCTTGGAACACTTTCCCCTTCCTGTGCTTCTGGTTTCGAAAGCCATTCATCACCTGCCTGAATTCTTCATTGGTCTTCAAGGAAAAGTAAATAAAATGTTGCAAAGCAAGAGATTATTCTGGTAAAGAACTGAGGAGAGGAAGCCCAGAGTTCAGCAATCCACACCACACTCACCATGTCACCAAAGGCGTTCATTGCCATGGTGAAGCCGTGTTTCCCTTGGCTGTATTCCCGATTGTGCAGTTCAATCATTTTCTTATTCTTCTCCCACACTGCTCTCCTCCATCCTTCTTCATTCTAGAGACAAACACATAACTGATGGTCTTTATTTATACCTAAAACCCAACCCATGCTCACCAACTGGATTTGCAGACAGAGATGGACAAAAACCATGGCCAGGGATGATTGATACTTCTGGGAGCTGTTCTCCAAGCTGAGCCACAACAGGGACATATGTTCACAGTTGCTTATAACAGGTTAGGTTACTGTGTTGGTAAGACCCAGCCTCTGGAAGCTACTCTCTGGCTATAAACTTCCAATAGCAAGGACCATTCTCTCCAGGGTCTCTCTGAACAGTTTCAGACGTTACCAACCGTGCCATATCGTCTTCTGTGTTTGGCCTTCCACTGACACCATTGTGCATCTACACTGCAATCAAGTGTTGGAGCAGCTGAGGTTATTCCCACGCAAAAGGCAGCCAGGACGAGTAAAAGATTCATGCTTCAAAAAAACCTACAAAAGGAAAAGAATTGAGTATCTGATTAGACCAATCCTTTTAAAAATCTATTTTATGCCAATTAAGGTCACTATGGTGGAATAAAATTTTTTATTTTCCCAAGCATTTACCCAAGAATGGTGGAAGAGGCTAGGATGTGGTTGAAGAAAAACAGGCCCCTGGAGATACTAGATGGAGTCAACACATGAAAAGTCACCTGTCCAGTGATCTAGGAATGGAAACAGGGTATGGGATTTTAATTTAGGGTTTGAGAAGGGTGTGATGGTACCTTATGGCTCAGAAGCTGAAGGCAACAACTAGGAAACAGCTGGCCCAGGTTTTGTACCAATGTTACTGAGGTCTCTCAGGCAAAACCTCACTAATAAGAATGTGGGATCCCAAGTAGGATCAAAAAGATCTCCAAGATTTAGGAGGCCACCTCACACCTCTATGCTAACATACAATACAGCAGATAAGATATGTCTTCCAATCTCCCCTTCTTGAATGAAATCTTTACGGAATGCCTTCCCTGGAGAAACTGGGAAGGAGAACACCCACCGCTCCTACAGGCCCACAGCTGGGCCTGCGCCATCAACAGCCCCACGCGCTCCCCAAAACCGGAGCCAGGGTCACGTAGCCTCGCCGCTGGAAGCTAGAGCCCCCAGGGTCAGTGCCTGAAAGGGGCAGTCCGCTCGCGGGGCTCCAGGCACGGCTGGACCGGGGACGCGCCGCCCGCTCCCTAATCACGCTTGCTGTGGCCAGATGACGTCGCGGTGGCTCCAGCATTCTGGCGAGCCCGGGGGGGGGGCGCGAGTTGTCCCTGCCGGCCTGGACAGGCCTTGAGTCGGCGCGGCCCGCTTAGTGGCCCGGGTGAGGTACACGCAGGCTGGCTGATCGCTCAACCAGGGACCCCCCGAGTGGCCTCGGCGCCTCCCTGGGGTCCCTAAACCGCCCTCCCCCACTTTCCCACCTCCAGGCTGGCAGAGCTCAGGGCAGACGCTCTCGCTCCCGGGAGTCGTTCCCACCGCTTGCCTGTGTCCCTGCAGGGGGTCCCCTCTGCCAGTCCCTGTCCCGCCATGACTGGGCCTGCTCTGGGGCGCTCACCCGCTCGCAGCTGCGCAGACGCAGCTCCCAGGCTGCTGAGGCTCGCGGTTCTGGCCCGGCGGCGCTTGATTCGGGCTTTAAGACCCCAAGAGGGCCGGCCCGCCCCCGCAGCCTTCCTGCGCTGCGATTGGCCGACCCGGCCGCTGGGCGGGGCCCCGTGGCCTTATGACCTAGCATGTGACTCAGCCGAGTCCCTACCTGGGCCAGGGCGGGGCGCGCCTGCCTCAGTGGACCCGGGGGGAGGAGCCGCGCAGGGGAGGGGCCGGCTCCTTCCTGGAGGGTCAGAAGAACTAAGTGTTCCAACATGATGGGCTGAGCGTGTGGTTTGTGTAAAGAAGTTTACGGCGAGCGCGGTGTGGATTATCAGCCTCACCGTGCTTTTCCATTAGTCCCAGAGTTTTGGTTAAAATCTCCTGCAGGGCCGAGAGCCCGTAGACTGTAGTCTAGTGGGTCCTGTTTAGTTCACAGCAAAGGTGGAATCGCGTGGAAGCATGCAGAGCCCGCGGGCAGAAGCATTATCTCCCTGTTTCGGGGTGGCATGCAGTTGGGTTCTAAAAGAATCCTGTAGGGCAAGGCACGCGTGCAGTGGTCAAGACCAAACGCCAGGAGGGAAGGGGCTGACTGGTTCTCCAGAGCCCACGGCGTATTTCGTAATGCAGACTTTCCAGTCTTCTCCGTTCAGGGATTCTTCCCCGTCTTTCTTTCGCAAAAGATGGAATGAGTTGTTTACAGAGATGTTCCGTTGATAAAAAGGAGAAAAGCGGTTGAGCACATTGGCAACTGCTATTATTCCCCCACTCTCTGGGTTATGGATTATGATACCTTCGTTGGTAACAAAAATGCTTCTCTTGAGATTTAAGAAATTTAATGGTACTTAATGTCAGGATTTAAGTACAAAACGTTATGGGGAAACGTTTTAGATAGAGGAAAAAGGGTATATCTTTATGTAATGTAGATATTAATTTCTGTAATTAAGGATTTAAGGAACACAACCCAGAAACATTCTAAACCTTTGCCATTTTTTTATTACATAAAAAACATTCATTATAAAAAATAACTTTTAGGGGGAAAAAATCATTACCTCATGCTCTCTCCCCCATAAACTTTTTCTATGCACATTTTGATCACTTTGTTAAAAATGAAGTCATACCGCATTTCTGTTTGTAAACTTATTTCTACTTAAGATTAAATTGATAGCCCTTCTAGAAGTACAATCACATTTACAATTTTTTAATTGGGGTAAAATATACACATCATAACATTTTAATCATTTCAGGTGCATAGTTCAGTGGCATTAGGTACATTCACATTGTTGTGCAACCATCACCACCATTCCTCTCCTGAACTTGTTTTCCTGAACTGAAACTCTGTACCCATTAAACAGTAACTCCCCATTCCCCTACCCCCAAGCACAGTATCCACCATTCTATTTCCTGTCTGTATGAATTTGACTATTATATTTGGTGATTATTCCTTTTTAAAAAATCTATATTTTAATCATTATGTTACATGTGTGGATGTATCTATTTCGAGAGCAAACATTTTCGGATGTATTAAAATATGTGCGTGTTTATATTTCTAGGTGTACATCCCCTCCATGTGTCAAAAATCCGGACTTTGCTACATGTTTTGGGAGAGCAACAATGGCAACCCACTGAAATGCCCTGTAGTGGTATCACACTTGTGTCCAGGCAAGAGATAGCTGGTCATTAGGCTTGGGGTGTCAGAACCATGTCTTTCCTCAATGTTAAGAACAATGCAAGTTTTTGTTCTAGGGGAAAACAGTGATAGTTGAATGGCTCTTTGGGGGTTCATGGGGTGCCTGTTCCTCTTCTTTCTGCCTTACTTCACTGGAAAACCAGTCAGAACATGTAGAATACATTTTAACTATGATATTTGTCTTAGTTTCTTTTCTGTTGCTTATAATAGAATACCTGAAACTGTGTAATTTATAACAAACAATTTATTCCTTACATTTGAAGCTGGGAAGTCCAAGGTTCAGGGGGTATTTCTGGTGAAGGCCTTTTTTCTGGTGGGGACTCTTCAAGGTCCCGAGGTGGCTAGGAGAATCACCTGGGGAGGGGGCTGAGGTGCTAGCTCAGGTCCCTCTTCCTCTTCTTGTAAAGCAAATGGCCCCACTCCCAAGATAATTTATTAATCCATTAATCCATGAATGGATCAATCCATTCACGAGGACAGAGCCCACAAGATCTAATCACCTCTTAAGAGGCCTCATCTTTCAATACTGCCACATTGGAGATAAGTTTCAACATGAGCTTTGGGGGAGACAAACATTGAAACTGTGTCAATATTTAAGTTTATGCTCTTAGGAAATAAAAGCAGTATCTTTGTAGCATTATGTACCTGGAGTTCCCACATTTGTCTTGGTTCTAGCTTTGCAGATTTCAGGATCCCCAGCTGTTCATTGGAACAGCTCCAAGTTTCCACTGAAAGCTTAGACCTCACCTGGTCCATGAAGATTTCCCTAACAGGGAGTGTGAGAGAAACTACTGATATTGCTGAGAGAGAGAGAGTTGTTGGCTTTGCTCTATAGCATCTGCTTAGCTGAAGAGCCTTAGAAGCTGGGTGCTGGCCTTCTGGCTCTCAGGAACACCATTCCTCACCAGCAGGGCTGACATGTTGACCCTATTGTTTGTGGAGGAATTAGAAAGCAACCTTTCAGCGTTGTTAGACAGACAGCTGATGAAGCCAAAGCCTCTGGCACCTGATCGAGGGAAGATGTTATGAGCACCTGCAGGATGAACATGTTCTGCTACCTGCGAAACAAGCCCTGGGGTGCTTGCCAGCTTCTTGGGTTGCTGCCCAGACCACTTTTTTGCCTGGGCATAAGAGCAGACCAGAGGAGCTTGTTGACTTGAGATTATGACAACTGTGCCGTACCTGGAGGGAGGAATCCAGGCCATTATCCACAACTGCGGCCTGAAGAAATGGGCCCATAACTGATCTGCCCAGAGCCAGTCACGTCAGCACGACCCGAGTGTTGGGGCTGTAGCCCATGGGTGGTCCCTCTTGCCATTTCCAGCTTCCTCCCCTCGAGAGGCTGGCGTTGGGGCTCTTTATTTCTCATAGCCTCCTTGAGGGCACAGGCTTTGGTTTTTGCCCTCTCTGGGTAAGGTCTCCCACTTTGGAGTTGCTGTAATGAAAACTATTAGCAACAACACGGCACGATAGAAGCAAGTTCTCTGCTAACAGTAATTGCTGATGATGCTGTCTTCTAGAGAACACCCTAGTGACCGGACATCTGGCCTGGTGCAATGCTGCTTATGGAAACCCACCCCTGCTTTTGCCAGTCATGGGGAGAGTTTGTCTAGATGGAGGAACTGAAACCCACAGGCCAGCCCAACTTTGCCCAGAGCAGTCTCTGGGATACAGTACTCCCTTGTGTGGCGAGCAGGACTAATGCCCTTGAGTTACTTGTAGGTGAATCCTCATTGGTCTGGGAATGTGCCAGTATTTTCAGCAAATATTGAATCTAACGAAACATGTGACTGAAGTGGCCCCCAGGTTCAGAACAAACTAACACCACCATGACCTCTATTTATGGCAATCAGGTGGAGTCAGGAGTGGAAATGTATCTTGTACTCCTATCTTGACTAACAATAACTCCGACCTGTGGCAGGATGGTCACATCCTGTCTCCTGTACCACGGGGTTGTGATGGGTCGGGCCCCACTGCTCATGCATTCGGGTGGGGCCTCCTCGCCACTTTGAGAGAAGCACGTGCAGGGTGGCTGCAGGCCCTCCCCACTTCCATCAGCATCCTCCAGCCTTCCCCGTGACTACTCTCATTTGTGCTCCCTAGTGATTCAGAGGTCTGGTCCCAAGTGGCTAAAAGAAAGGTTCATAAGTCTTTCTAGAAACTCATCAATAATCCACGGATTACATTGAATTCGTCCCCACTAAAAACATCCCCAGAAATTCAGACGTCGTAACTCTCTTCCTGAATGTCTTTCCAAGGTCCCAAGTGACCAGATGGTCCATAGACAATGCCTTCCACAGCAAAATGGCTCTGAGGGGTGGGAGCCAGCTGACTTTCCCTGGAATCCCGACTATAGGGACTGTTTAGAAGACAGGGCTACTTTTGAGAAGCTGCTTAGTATTTAGCACTCACAAGAATGTCACAGGTTCAAGAAAATTCGGGAAGGCATTCATGGGAAAGAGAAGCAGCAGAGATGGAGACACCTGGTCAGTGTGGCTAGAGCGTCCAGGCGGCGGGGGGAAGTGTGCTCCATGGCTAGGGGGAGCAAATGCAAGCTGTGGAGGAAGGAAAGCAGCAATGCAGATGGAAAGGACACTGTCCAGATAACTTCCTGACTCAAGAGAAAGGACTGACTCCAAGAGGAGAAGAGAAGAGAGAGGACTGGATGCTGAGCTGTGCCACCAAGTCAGAAATCATTTGAAGTGAATGAAAATCAGACATCTGTAGACACATGACTTTGGTTTCCTGTTAGGAGAAACAGTGCCGGTCATTATTTTTAAAGACTTTAATATTTTGGGAAGGAAGTTTCCCATTTGAGGTTAGATTTAGGTTTTTCCCTTCTGAAACATATTTTGTTTGTGATTTCTACTTAATTTAGAATTTCTGCCTTTGTAACAATTTAAGCTGGTTGACCTAGAATGCAGCATATAAGAAAGAAAGAAAGAGAGGGAGAGAGGGAAGGAGGGAGGGAGGGAGGAAGAAGAAAAGAAAGAGAAAAAAACCCTACAAAACTCTCAACACAAAGTGTTTCTGCAAGTAAGCAAGGAATTCTCACTCCTGTACCAGGGAGCTGCACAGTGGCTGGACCCCTTAGAGGCCACAAGGCCACTGGCCATGATATTTCAATGAACTATGAAACAAAACAGTGACCCTTCATTCCACCATTATGCCTCTAGTCCTTAGGTCTTGAGAGGAGATACTATTCACTCATTCTACAAATATTTATTTAGGATTTATTGTTTGTAAGGTGAGTGGTGAGCACAATGGTTGGCAGGCACAGACAGACAATAATCGAGAAAACAGAGTAATTAATGCTGATTTTGGAATTAAATACTTCTGGGTTAAAATCATGGTTCTGCTTCTTAACAGTCATGTGACCTTGAGCAAGGCACTTAAAGCTGTAGAGCCTCCATTTCGTCACCTATGACAGGCGAATTGAAAATGCCTGCTCTGTGGGTATTGGGAGGATTTCAGGGGATAAGTTAAGTAGTGCGTAGCGTACATTCCCCAGCACAGAACTACTATTATTCTCCTTAAAGATGTTTCGGAATGTTACAGTGCCCCTGGATCACTGAAACACCCTTGCTGGGGTAATATCGTAAGATATGTCACTGAAGATTTTAGATAGATCAGATAACTCAGAAAAGTAACAGGGCATGTGACAAGCCCTTGAGAGCTAGGGAGACTTGGGCACCTGAGGCCTTAGGACAGAGCAGAGATGGGCAGATTAGGGACACGAGGCCATGGAGCATCTGGTGAGCTCTCTTCTACGATTTGATGTAGAGTAGGGAACTCCTGTGCCCTGGGGGTTTTCAACCAAACCAGCTTGCTTTCTCCCCAGTTTTTCCTTGGTTGTGTGATGCGCTGAAATCAGTCACCTGTGGGCATAATCTTTAGCCAGTAGCCAGTCTTTCCAGCCACTGATCCATCTGGGAAGCTTGTGTTCTTCCCCTTCTTCTCTTGCATATTCTCAGAAACACAATAAGCACATCAAAAATGACTTGACTTCTAGCAAGACTGTCTTGACTTCTAGTGGACCGCCCACCACCATGCCTGTCCCGGCAAACAGGACTTGCAGCAGACGTGTGAACGTTTGCCTTCAGACTCCAGTCTCTGGGTCCTGGCCTCTTTGTAACTTAATGAAAAAGGTATTGGTTTGTTGTAAAAATATAGACTATGTGAATTTTTAATTACCAGATAGAGAAATTAACCAACCAGCTCCCAGGCTTGTGAGCAATAATGTGCCACATTCTCTTTACGTGTTTCTGGGACACCAAGCCCTGCATGGAGCTGGCTCCGTTCCCTCCGCTTGGCACTTCCAAGGAATAGCTTGTTGGTGGCTGTTTTCCAGGACTCTCTGAGGGACCGGCCATTGTCCTTCCAACAGTTTCATTCACTGCTTCTCAAGAATGTTTTAGGTAAAAAATTCAAATAAAACAAGTAATCATTATGAAAAACATAGAAAATGCAGATAAGCAAAACAAATAAGAAAAACAAAAACAAAAATCCAAAAACTTGCCAAAAATCCCACTGTTCTTTTTCTTTTTTTCATTTGTGACTCACATTATTTTATTTAGTGCTATAGCAATCTTGTGAGGTCTTATTCCCATTTCACAAATAAACATATTCAGAGAGATTGTGATGAGATTAAAGTTATTAAGTCATCTCTGCCACCATCCTATTTAGGTGGATATCTCTGTATGAGAGGGGAAGTTGAGGAAGGGGAAAACATTAAGCATATAACAGCAGATGTGTGTAAACTGAATTCTGGGCCGGGGCTTTTCATTGAAGGCAAGAGGCCATCATATAATTTGCAAAACAAGGACATCTATACCCAAATTTCTAGAAAAGACATATGAGGTTATGTGAGTTTAATATGTGCCAAAACACATTGAGTTCTTGGGTGAAAAGGTAGTAGATAAATCTAAGACATTATTATAGATGGTAGTTGTTGTACTAACAGATTAATAAGTTTTACTTTCATACAGTTCCTGTGTGAAATGAGATCACTCAAAGTACTTGATAAACATTATCTAATTAACACAGCACTCTGTGAGAGTAAAGATATCAGACAAAGACTGTTTAGCTCTTAAATTCATCATTATTTTCCCCCTTTTTATTTCAAAACATTATGAGGGTACAAATGTTTTTGGTTACATGTTTGATTTTGTTATGCTTGAGTCAGGGTTATAAGTGTGCCCATCCCCCAGATAGTGTTCATTGTACCTGTTAGGTAGGTTTTCACCCATCCCCTCTTTCCCCCTCCCCCCTGCTGGATTTCCACTGAGTTTTACTTCCCTCTGTGGACATGTGTGCTCACTGGTTAGTTCTAGTTGAATAGCGAGTACATGTGGTGTTTGCTTTTCCATTCTTTAGATACTTCACTTAGGATAATGGTCTCCAGTTTCATCCAAATTGTGGCAAAAGGCCTTAATTCATCCTTCCTAATGGCTGAGTAGTACTCCATAGTATACATACACCACATTTTGTTAATCCACTCATGAATTGATGGGCACTTGGGTTGATTTGACATCTTTGCAATTGGGAATTGTGCTGCAACAAATATTTGAGTGCCAGTGTGTTTTTCATAAAATGACTTCTTTTCCTTTGGGTAAATACCTAGTAGTAGGATTGTTGGATAGAATGGTAAGTTAACTTTTAGTTCTTTGAGGAATCTCCATACTGTTTTCTGTAGAAGTTGTATTAATTTGCAGTCCCACCAACAGTGGGACTATGTATAAGTGCTTCTTTCTCTCTGAATCCACACTAGCATCTATTGTTTTTGGACTTTTTAATAAAAGCCATTCTAACTGGGGTAAGGTGATATCTCATTGTGGTTTTTGTTTTGTTTTGTTTTGTTTTTTTTGTTTTTGTTTTTTTTTAGTTATTGTTTTTACGTCTTCTATGGAAAACATGTGGTTTTAATTTGCATTTCCTTGATACTTAGTGATGTTGAGCATTTTTTCATATGTTTATTGCCATTTGTCTGTCTTATTTTGAAAAGCTTCTGTTCATGTCTTTTGCCCACTTTTTAATGGGGTTATTTGTTTTTCCCTTGCTGATTTGCTTGAGTTCTTTGTAGATTCCGATTATTACTCCTTTATCGGATGTATAGCTTGCAAGTATTTTCTCCCATTCTGTAGGTTGTCTATTTGCTCTGTTGATTATTTCCTTAGCTGTGCAGAAGCTTTGTAATTTAATCAAATCCCATTTTTTTTTTAATTTTTGGTGTTGCTGTGATTGCCATTGGGATCTTCTTCATAAGTTCTTTGCTTAAATTCATCTTTAAATTGGTGAACAATTTTTCCCCACAGTTGCTGTAACATTCAATTTGGACAGCCTTTGCTCAGCTCATCTGTTTGCTCACCAGTGTCCTCACTAGCCATTTATTTTTGCCTCTGGCATTTGCTCTTGCTGTTCATAACCCCTGAAGTGTCCTCCCTCTTGCTTTCTGCCTGTCTAAATGTTATCTGTCCTCAAAGTTCAGTCCAAATCCTTTCTCCTCTACAAGTTACTCCAATGCATCCCTCTCTGCACTCATTTTGTAGTTAAAGTTAATATTACAAAATTGAACTACCTTCTAATGAACTGAAATATGTCACCTTGATCTCTTCAATTGGACTGAGGAGATTGGATTTGGAACATTGTTCTGCATTCTGAACACTTATTCAATGTGGAGGAATAAGAATAAGGAGCACAGGAGGGCTAAGCTAGGCTGCCTAGGCAAGAGTAAGAACACAGAGAGGGCCCTGGAGGACCTGCTTAGCTCAGCACTCAGCATTTAGCTCAGAGTCACAGTGGGCTTGGATGGTCAAAGGCGTGGAAGTCCTTCATCATTGCCAATCACTGAGCTAGGGCTTTCCCAAGGACTGCAATCAGAGACAGTGGGATGAACTCCTCCCCCAAGGTGACATTGAAGCTGTCCCTGCTATGTTAGAGATGGGAGGCTGGCGATGGCTGTGGTCCTTCTGGGGCAGTGGAAGTGAAGGTCCTGAGGACAGGAAGGGTGATGCAGTCCTGTTCTGCCTATGGCTGCAAGAACCGATATGACACAACTACTTCTTTTTGGTCTCGTGGAACCAGTAGTCAACTAGGAACATATCGCTCACTTACGTCCCAAGCACTGCGTGCACCCTGCTGTGCACTGTGGTATTTGATCATCCTCATTTCACAGCCAAGTAACCTGAAGCTTAGGGAGGTTATGGAACTTGCCCAAGGGCACAGGGCTAGTAAGTGAGGAAGCCAGGATTTGATCTCAGGAGGAGAAACTCCAGACAAACGGGGTGTACCAGACCTTAGTGCTGAGGGTTAGCAGTCCTTAAGAGAATTGCAGGAGGACCTAAGTGAAAGGTTTATGCTAAACTACCAAGAGACCACGCCCTTCCCAGTGGCCCCAGGCCAGAGGCCGTTTCCCAACACACAGTCCCTGCCCCCACCTACTGCTTCCATTCAAACCTTCTGCAAAGCACTTCCTGTTTTCTGTGACCCTCCTTTGAGTTTCAGGGGAAATCTTACCTTCTCTCTTCAGGAACCACCCCCCACCCACTTTCCTAGCAAAGTATTCCCCCACATAGGAGTTACTTTGTTAAGAGTGGTGCCTGGAGCAGGTGTGGGGTAGGAGGGAAGGGGGACTACTCAGATTCTGACCCCACCCCAACCTGCAGACCTGTGGAATGTATAATGCAAGGGGAGCGATACTTTTTTGTGAAAATATGAATGTTCTTTTCTTTTCTGTGTTCCGTTTACTGGGACATCTCCCCTCTACCGCCAGGGATATTGTTGTCTCACAGATGACCAGGATTTTAACAACAGGAATACAAAGAGAAAAAAGAATCAGTGTTCAGCATCAGACTTCCCAAATAGAATTTCTCAGTCCACAATGGTCCCGAAAGCCAAGATTGAAGAGAGAGGAACAGGTTTTCTAAATTGCAGGAGCCAATCTGAAAACCTTTCATAGGAACCTAGAGGTCAATGTCATCAAAGAATTAAGTGTCCATGAACTGGTGGAGTTAAAGGAGGAGGGGAGAAGAATCCCCACGACTGGGACAGGGGCAGGGGGACTTGGCCGGACTTACAGTGCTTGCGCTCTGGAAGATTCCCACATGTAGGCTTGGCACGAGGGTGGAGAGGCAGGTCAGATATCTCGGGGTGATGAAAGGCAGCAAATAGAGTTCTCAGAAAGCCCCAGGACCCTTTGCACAACCGTGGGGAGGCAGAGTGGTTTCCTGAAGAATGAGAGAGACTAGACTTTTCATGGGTGGGGTCCAAGGCAGATTTACTTTAAGAAGAATACAAGAATATGATAGTTCTGTAAAGTGTGGTAGAGTAATTAAGCCCAAGGGCAGGGTCACATCATGGGTGAAACAGAAAGGGGCTCATTAGTTCCCAGAAAGTGGAAGGAAATGGTAGAATATTGATGAAGCCTGGAGAATTCAAGTTCACACTTTCTCTTTAGACCTGTCCTATGCCTCCAGTGGCCACAACTTAATATCCAGTTCTACTTAGGCACTAGCAAGGATAAAGGCTGACAGACATAGAAAAGAAAATGCCAGAGTCTCTCTGGTGGGTTAGGTCGTTTTCTCTCAGCCTGGGGGCTCGCTCCTGGCTGGTGAACTCTTTCCCTCACTTCACATCCGCCCCCCGACCCCAATTACTGTCGCTTAGGGGAACTGCTTTTGGCTGATGCCTCACAATTTGCATAGGGGAGTGTTCAGTGAACTCTGAGGAATCTACCCAGTCTGGGTACAAGTCCCATCCAGTCTGTGTCCAGGAGTATTTTCAGAATGGTCAGGGCTTAGAGCCAGGGGTCACCTATACGGAGGCTTTGTGCAGGGAGGACAGACACGGCCCTGAGGACACACGGCTGGATGGGTTGAGTGCAGGCTGAAATCCGGGCCCCATGGACCCTCCACCCAGGCCCTTCTGTGCAGAGTACAAAGTTTGCAGGGCCAGCCAGCCAATGTGCTCCTGCACGCAAGGCACAGAGCGCTCACCCCTGCTGCTCAGCGCTCAGCTTCTGGGATGCTCTGGGCAGGCAGCAGGCAAGGCCGGCTCGCCACACTCTCTGTAGGACCAGACGCCTGGTCGTGCCCTGGCTGCGCTCACCAGTCTCCCAGGCTGTCCCCACTGCCTTGGAAGAGTTCCCACTGCTAGCGTGCCCAACTTTTTCTCCTGCTCTTGCCAAGAGAGCTTGCCTTACTCACCTGCCCACTGGGAAACAAACTTCATTTCTTTTACTGTAGTAAAAGAGATATAACATAAACTTTACCATTTTAACCATTTGTGAGTGTACCATTCAGTGGCATTAAGTTCATTCTCATTGTTGTGCCACTGTTACCACCATCCCTCTCCAGAACTTTTTCATAGTCCCAAACTGAAACTCTGAACCCATTAAACACCAACTCCCTATTCCCTCTCCCAGCTCCTTAATTTTAAATGGAATGAGGATAATATTTTTGAAACAGTAATGTCGATTTCATGTTGAATTTCTTATCGGCAAACTTCCCTTGATCCAGGCAGAGGTAGCGATTGTCTTGCTAATTGTTAGGATTGTGAAAAGTTAAACAAAAAGAAAAAGAGCCCAATGATCAGGGTTTAACTTCCAAAACAAAATTTTTGAGCTCCTGGATTTCAACAAAAAGCCAGGCTTTATAAAGGGAGGCAAAATGTCCTTCCAAATTCCAACAGGTTCCTGCGAAGCTGGTTGGCCACCTAGGATGGCCTGATTCCAGATCACCTTGTCTTGCACCACTACTGCCTTTAGTGGATACAAGCAGTCAGCCAGCAGCATAGTAGCCGCTTTAACAGACAGGCAGCTGTCTTGCACGAGGCATCAAGACTGGTATATAACCTAGAAGACGGAACAGGGGATGAGCAGTACCAGGGGCAAGTATCAGCTCTCTTTGGAATTATGAATAAAAACTGCTTTTCCAATCCATCCCTGTTCAAGCAGAGACCTACTGGACCCCTGCATTTCGTGGCGGGTGATGCTGTGGCTGAACTGTGAGACCTCCGCATTTCTTCGTAACTCTTAGATCCCGTGCCCTTATTTTAAGAGCAGCTGGAATTACTGCACTTCCTAAAGTGTGGCCCCTCCTGGAGAAGAGCAGGTGAGCTTTATAATATTCAGGGGATGGAATAAACATGGCCATGAAATATTTCATGGAAAGGTGCCTGAGATCTTTCCCTGCACTTCTGTTCAGAGCAAAGAACAAAGTCTTCTGAGCAAACAAAACACAATAAACCTTTAAAGCCACGTAGCCCATGATAAACTTGTGACTAGTCCAGTGAAATGAAGAAAAATAAAGACCACAGGGTGTTTTCTTCCCTAAGATTACATTACTCCATTGAAGGAAATGTCCATTATTCTAAGACTATATCTTCCTACTTTCCTTTCTTTCCCCTTCCTTCCTTGCATCCTTCCTTCCTTAAATTCTTTCTTTCCTGGTTTCTTTTATCTGCTTCTTTCTTTTCTTTCTTTTGGGGGGTCATGATTGGTGACATCATTTGATAGTTCTTTCTGTTTCTAAGTGTTCTTTGCAAAACAAAGTTTCAGTTCCCTGTATTCTTTATAAAATTTTAGTATTTCATGAAATTTCCAAAGTGTGGGAACCACACGTGCACAGCAGGGCTTCTCAGGGTTAAAGAGTCAATTAAAAAAAAAAAGTTACTCTTTTTTGGAAATGGCTACAAGGAGAGAAAAAAGTAAAATTCATTTTTATTTCTCATTTTCAGATGAAAAATGAAAATGATGATGCCAAAATGATGAATGAGAATCTAATCAAGGCTTTAGTCTACCTTTGTCCAGTTTATGAAAGCATAAGTTAAAATGTCACAGGGGAAAAAAATCAGATAAATCTACAAGATAACTGGTTTTGCATTTATGCCCTGTGGCTGGGTGTTCTGTACAGGGACAGCCTGTAGAGGGGTCTTCACTATTTATGGCTTGTTTTGATTCAAGGTCCTCCAATAGCATGTGTCTGGCTACCAAGGTGAGCAGCAAAGTTTGGAGGCTGCATCCTTGGTACCTGGGCTGGACTGCAGGCGAGCCACGCAAAGAGAATGGGCCGGGGCACAGGGCACTGTCTTCCCAGTGAATGGAGCCTACGCAGAAATTCAGGCCATAAAGCCAGACAGAGAATGACATCAATGACAAATTGAATAATGAGTGTTAGCATCAAGGAGCATTTAAAATAAGTCACTAAACAATTAAACTTGAAACGTCAGAAAATCCTACAGCTTATACAAGGTCTGTCCTGGAAGTATCCAGACATTGTTAATATAACGAGAACATAGTACATGGCCAGATATTTTCTGGACAGACCTGGCATATAGATTTCATATATATATATACACACACATATATATATATATATACACATACATATATATATATAAGCTTTATATAGGTACCCAGATTTGGTAACAGTCCTAAAAATTCATATGATATTACAAATCATGGGTTTGGAAGCTGAAAGTTTTCTTAAATTAGTGATAACTATAATTACTGAGTAATTATTTTAGTCTCTCATGGTAGTGGAATGAATTTTCTTTCCATTCTTGCTAAAAGAGTAATACTACAAAATCTGTTATATGTGGCAAAAAATGTAGTAAAAACGATCATAAAGTATGTTAGCAGTTAATAAAATAATATTTTTCTGGGAAAATAAAGAAAAGCAACAACACAAATGCAATTTTTTTGCTCAGCAAGAGAAGTTTCACTTCTTGGATTTGAATTGTGGTGTACCAAAAATCAAAAAACATGTAGTTCATGTCCAGGCCAAAATACAGGAAAAAATGGATAAAGATGTTTATCCAAGCTTTATTAATAATAGGGAATAATGCCTGAGTGTTTCACAGTAGGAAGTTGGGACTTGACAACAATATTGTAGCATTATGCAGCCTTTAAGCTGATGTTTCTGAAGAGCTTCTAATAACACTGAAAAATAGCTATGTCATAATCTTAGGGAAAAAAACACAGAACATAAAATCGAACCCTTCTATGATTTCAGCTACATTAAAGTGTCTCGATAAAACAGCCAAAGGGAGTGAAAGTTCCATTCCCTCAAATTGCCTGAAAGCCGAGGGCCACTGCCCATGGCCGTGGAGGGCGGGCCCAGGAGGACAGTGGCTGCTGACTCCCAGCTCCGTGGCAGGAGCTGGACCCTCAGTCATCAGTGTCCGGTTTGTCCTTCCATGTGAATTCGGGTCAGAGAATCCCGTGATCTGAAGGAAGCAGCCCTGGCCTCACTCTCCGGTGACTGGCCTTCCCTTCTTGGAAGACAGAGCGATTGTCATCAAGGCTGGCTGTGATGCAACCTGAGAGCTCTGCAGAACTCTGTGGGGCTCATGCTGGGGCCTCAGAAACCAGTGGTGGCACAGAGGGGGAGGGGCAGAGCCGAAGGAAGTTCTCCTGATGTTCTGTTTACTCATGTCCATTGTGGGGAACGCACACTCACAGCTGAGTCAGCGAGAATCAAGGCTCTTGGCCAGAAAAACAGGCCGGTGTCCAGAGACTTGCTCACCACATACCCCCGCACCACACATACATGCGCATACACACACACATATATACACACATGCACTTACACATGCACTTACATGCAGTGCCAAGGACAGCCCAGGATCCCTGAGGACATCTCCCCCCACCTACCCCTACCCCACACCCACACAAGTCTTCACTCCTTTCTGATCAAGAATTGGCCAAGTGGTACCTGGAAGAGATCAGCAGCTCTGTCCTGGGGCATTTCCCGGATTTCTTTCTGCCCAGTGGAGGTGGAATGGAGCCAACTGCTACTTAAAACCACCTTTC
>JAQIFY010003720.1:0-12326 GCA_028533085.1 Varecia variegata
AAAAAAAAAAAAAAAAAAAAAAAACTTAGGCTCTGAATGATGATTAGTTAGCAACAAAACAGAACACTATTCTGTTTGGGTTTTTAGTCAAAAGGGCAACTTATTTACTTACAGAAATCTATTAAAAATATAAAGGTTTTTTTCCATTCCATGCCACAATCTTGAATGGCCAAAATATTTATTTTATACTCAGATTCTGTAAGTTTGAAGATAATGGGACAATTACCTATCCAAATTTTATTTTTTTACTTTTGCTTTGTGAAGAGCATGAGTAGATCCAACAAAACACATGATAAAAATAAAACAATCATAAAACCTCTCTAATTTCCAGAACTGTGAAAACATTACCACAATCTGTACTAATCCTGATTTTAAGATCTATTAAGCTAAGGCTCTTGGGTAACACTTTATAATTTCTACATTATATAATAAAATTGTTGCTGAAATATTAATATGTATCAATTAATGATGCATCTGCATAGTACATACTCAGAGGGAAAAAAAACCTTACATTGTAGCTTTAGGCCAAATACTGCTGGTTATCTTCAACCCACCCACACAGACTTCAATTTATATTTCATGACGTGTTAGATTACATATGACTGAAGAACAGCATACCACGTGACAAATTAGTTTGAAAACACATAAATATGTCAGACTTTCTTCTATAGGACTACTACATACCTGATTTCTCATCTTGGAGTTCAAATTCTGCACCAGCAGATCCCAAGAGTGATGCACCATGTTGTAACAATCTACATATATCAAATCTGTCAAAATTCAATCGATCGGCAGTAGATGAATCTTCCATAGAACTTTCTGCAGTAGGTTCTAGATGAGGTTTAAAAATATTAATTTGACCATATTAATTCCATTCAAAAGCATGGAATGAAAGAAAATAGTATATCATTACTTGGAGTATGTGGGTAATATTTTAAGAAAAGTAAAAGTGGAGGAGGTAGAAAGGGTACTTAGATTTATTTATGATCAGTTCTTAGTTATCTGTGAATAAATTATTAAATTGCTGGCTCCCCTTCTACAAACCATCACAATGTTAGTGCGTGTATGTGTACTGTTTCCAACCACTAAAGCACAATGTTATATGAAGACATGCATCTCTATGTTGAAATGTATATGTTAAACATCATGCTGTCTCCATTTACTGTTAAAGAGTTTAAAAATACCAACATAACAGCACGAGTTTATTACAGTGCTAAATTAGAAGACAAAAATATTCACAGAATGTATTCACGAACAAGGTTAATAAGCATCATCCCTCCCTATACTTGAGGAATGGCTAGGCCACTATGTATTTAACAGGACGCACTTCCCATACTCTGAAGAAATTATAATCTCCTGATGAACTGCTAAAATTATGTATCCATCTGAGGTCTAAAGGTATCTATAAAATGTTCTGTATTCCTCCTCCAAAAGGTTATACCATTATAAACGTTAAAAAATATTGCTCACTGACTTAATAGTTTGCTTAGCTGGCACTTGCATGCAATTCATCTGTAAACTAAGTATAATTGTTTAACTTAGATTAACTATTAAGAATGTTTTAAGTTTTCTAGTGATGACAAGTAACCTCACCAAAAATTTTAATGCTAGTATAACTAATTTAACAAGATTTTAAAAATAGATCTGACCTGTAGTATCTCTACATATCTAAATAAGCAGTGATAATGAGCTGAAAAAGAAAAGGCTCTTTTCTGAAACAAGCCATAACTACTTCTGGTCATACATTTCATTTGATGAGAGAAGATAAATTAATACAATAACTCAAAATAATAGCAGCCACCAAATAAAAGCAAAAATTTTAGGCAAGCTAAGACTGATGATAAAAGTGATGTTATAAGTTGAAAATGAATCTCATTGCACCACATTAAATTTTGACTTAATTAAAACATACACCTTTACAACTTTCAAAAGTTTGTGTTTTTAAATGTCATTATAGGCAGTCAGAAAACAAAATTTTTTCCACTACAAGACATCTAAAGGACATATAAAAACCAAAGACTTGGCTGGGTGTGGTGGCTCACACCAGTAATCCCAGCACTTTGGGAGGCCAAGACAGGAGGATCACTGGAGGCCAGGAGTTCCAGACCAGCGAACATAGCAAGAAACCATCTCCATACACACACACAAAAATAAAACTAAAGACTTAGCACTCCAAATATCCATATGTAATTGTGCTTAAATTTAGAAAATAACTACACTATACTATTCTCCCACCAACAAGAAGAAAAAATAGACTGTTTCAAATATTTATACTGTATTGATTTAAATTTATACTGTATTGATTAAATTTTTAGAATGTAAATTTCTTGAGGGGAAGTAATAATCTCTATAAATCAAGCATTCTATAAAATTAATAATTTAAAATACATGTAAAAACACTTTGTTTATCCAGTAGTTTTTTTTTAAGTGTAGTGAAAATCACCTTATTCAATATCATTTCCTGACAAAGCTGCACCTAAAAGCATGAAAATTAAGCCTTTAAATTAAAATTATTAAAACATAAAATGTATATTATAGTCAATTCTACAGTTAGGTTTTTACTTCAAACTACTTTTTCACTTGAAAGCACCTTGTTTGATTCTTGGCACTGGATTCCACTCAGGTACATTTTTCACTATAGCTTCGACAGCTTGTCCTGCTGCAATCCGGGTATCCCAATTTGCACTCCTTAAATATATCAACACCTTAAAAATTATAAAAGTTATACATAAAAAAATTGTTTGTCCAAGGTAGCCAGAATAGAGAAATATAAAAATTTACTTGTTATTAATTTGTAACTCAGCAGCCCTCCAAATATATATAAAATACATCACAATTATTAAAATCATTTACAAGAGTCTATCATTCACAGGAAATATCACTCCCCCCTTACAAAGTGGAAATAAGAAGCTTTTAACAAAAACATGCTGAAGTGTACACTTTAAGAAAAATATAGTTATTTAATATATTAAAAAGCAAAGTACTTATTTTTTATTAAGTCCCATTACTTAATATAAAAAGACTTAAAAGTTAAAAAAAAAAGTAGAATGAATAGCTAAGTTCAGTATGGTTGTAAGATGTAAGATCAATATATAAAAATCAACCATATTACTATACATTAATCTGAAAATGAAATTAAGAAAACAATGCCATTTCCAATAGCATCAAAACGTAGAAAACACTTAAGAATAAATTTAACAAAAGAAGTACAAGACCTGCACACTAAAAACTACAAAACATTTAAAATTTTGCTGAAAGAAATGAAATATTTAAATAAATAAACACTTCATGTTTATGGATTGGAAGATTTAATATTGTTAAGGTAAATAATATTCCCTAAATTAATCTATAGATTCAACACAATTCTTCTCAAAATCCCAGCTGGCTTTTTTGCAGAAATGGACAAGCTGATCCTAAAATTCATATGGAAATGCAAGAGACCCAGAATCACCAAGACAATCTTAAAGAAAAATTATATAGTTGGTAGGCTTACACTTCTTCTTTTCTTTGTAATTTTTTAGAGATGGGGTCTTGCTATGCTGCCCAGGCTGGAATGCAGTGGCTATTCAAAGCCATGATAATAGTACACCACAGCCTTGAACTCTTGGGCCTAAATGATCCTCCCGCCTCAGCCTTTTAAGTAGCTGGTACTACAGGTGCCTGCCACAGTGCCAGGCAACTCACATTTCTTGATTTCAAAACCTCCTGCTAAGCAAAAGTAACCAAGACTCTGTAGTACTGACAAAATGGTATACATATAGATCAATGGGATAGAACTGAGAGTTCAGAAATAACCTGTGTCTACTGTCAACTGATTTTCAACAAAGTTACCAAGACAATTCAACGGGGAAATAATAGTCTTTTCAACAAATGATGCCGAAACAACTGGATAGCCACATGCAAAAGAATGATGTTGAATACCTACCTCACACTATGTACAAAAATTAACCCCAAAATGGACCATAAACCTAAAAGCAAGAGTTAAAACTATAAAACTCTTAGAAGAAAATATAGGGGTAAATCTTTGTGATCTTGGGTTAGGCAACGGTTTCTTAGATATGACACCAGAAGCACAAGTGATGTTCAAGAGAGTGAAAAACAGCCCACAGACTAGAAGAACATATTTCCAAATCATATACCTGATACAAGACTTGTATCCAGACTATACAAAGAACTCTTACAACCCATAATAAAAGGATAAATAACCCAATTTAAACATGGGCAAGGGATCTATTATTTCTCCAAAAAAGATATACAAATGAACAGACACATGAAAAGATGCCTGACATCACCAGTCATCAGAGAAATGCAAATCCAAACCACTTCATATCCACTAGGATGGCTATAATTAAAAAGTCAGTGAATAAGTGTTGGCAAGGATGTGGAGAAATCTGAGCTCTTGTACACTACTGTTGGAAACGTAAAATAGTGGAACCACTTTGGAAAAGTCTGGCAGTCCCCTCATAAAGTTAAACACAGTTACCATATGGTTCAGCAAGTCTACTCCCAGGTATACACCAAAGAGAATGAAAACATACTTCCATACAAAAATTTGTACATAAATTTTCATTACAGCATTTTTCATAATACATCAGCCAAAAAGTGGAAACAATCCAAATGTTCATCAACTGATAAATGAATAAATAAGATATGGTATATATGTATAGTATATCCATATCCATACAATGGAATATTATTTGGCAATATGAAATATGAAAACATTATTTTAAGTGAAAGAAACTAGTCACAAAAATTACAAATTCATGATTCATTTTATATAAAATGTTCATAATAGGCAACTCTATGTACAAAGTTAGTCTAGTAGTTGACCAGGACTAGGTATGGGAGAGGGAGGAATGGAGAGTGACTGCTGATTGGTATGAGGTTTCTTTTTGTGGTGATAAATGTTTTAAAATTAGACTGTGATGATGGCTGTTGTGCACTATGGTAATATACTACATATCACTGAATTGTATACTTATGGTATGTAAACTATATTTCAATAAAGCTGCTTAAAAAAAAACAACACAAAACCAAAAGGCAACAAGAAAACACTGAGGGCAGAGAAAAGAGGAAATAAGGCAAGACAGTGCTAAAGACAAACTTTGCCTCTTTTGGAATGATCTGATGGCAGCCAATATGCTGGGGTCTGAGTTAAGAAGACCAGAACTCACTTAGAAGGCTGGAAACCTTTTTCTCAGGTCCGTACAGATTAGTCCTTTTCATTGTTTGCAGTTTCAGGTCATTCCATCCTCCATTTCTTCCCTTAGAATGAGGGGAAGAAATGTGTATGTTTTTCTGTGTCCCCACCTTATATATGAGTGTAATATTGCCTAATACGCATCCTTCTTCACTCTGAGAATGTAGAGTCTACAGGTATCAAATCACTGTCTCTCCATCTACATCTTAGTTAGAAAGACCTGATGATATCTGAGTGTTGGAAAGAGAGTCATTGTTAGCCCTTATGGTTACAAACGTACAATGCAGATTTGTGTATGTTGAGAAAGGGCCTAGAACTCCTACTTAAAAATATTAGGGAGGGACAAATGAGAATAAAAGGGGACAAGACTGTGGGGAGAGAGGTATCTTGGTTCTTCCAATGTTTGGGCAATCATATTGCTCCCTCACCCTATCCTGTATCCACCTTCTCCCACCTCCTCCCTCCACACAAAGCACTCCTATTTTATTTTACACGCTAGGGATTAAACACATGGATTTTCCACTTACTACCACACAGGTATACTTCAGCAAGCCTACAGAGTTCAGTAAAGAATACAGCCATTGCTTAAGGAAAGAACATGGGATAGGATTATGAAAACACTAATCCACCAAAACAGAAAGTCTCCACTTTCAAACAGCTGATAACTAAAGATGTAATATGACATCTAGCTTCTTGTATATTTCAGTCATTGCCCATCAGTACGCATCCATCTCAAGACTACCAACTATGATATAATTATTAGCCATTAAGAACAAGTTAGACCACTAACATATCAGATTAACAACTTAGTTCATTACCAAATTGGGACAGAGTCAAGTTTGTGCCACAAGCAAAAGGTTCTATATTGTCAAAACCTTAAACAATTAAACTTGATTCAAAAAAATTGTAAATCTTACGACAAAAAATAAGAAACAGCAAAAAAATTAAAAATATTTGGAGAAATATTAAAATATGTAAAGGAATTTGGAGATCACAAATTATTACTGAAATAAGATGATTTTTACCTTTACTTTTATGTTCCTATCCATGGACAAGTCTCTACAATTGTATTATACTAAAAGAAAAAGAGTTCTTACTTTAGATAGAAGATTATTTAGTTCATGGGGATGAAGCTTCACCACTTCTCCAAGTTGCTGCGCAGCAGCTTTTCTTGTAACTGGAGTAGTTCCAGTATCCAGTAAAATAAATAGACGATCAAGCCTAAAATAACAAAAATATAATGGTTATTCTGAATGTGTTTCCTCATATGTTTGAGTCAATAAATGTATTGAGCAGATGCTATGAAAAGCGAACTATGCTAACACAGATTAAGTGTGAAGGACATTATGTTAAGTGAAATAAGCCAGACCCAGAAAGATAAATACTGCGTGTTCTCACTCATATATGGAAGCTAAAAGAGTTGATCTCATAGAAGTAGAAAGTAGAACAGTTGTTACCAGAGGCTGGGTTGGGGATAGTGGAGGGATAGGGAGAGGTTGGTTAATGGAAATGAAATTATGGCTAGATAGGAGAAATAAGTTATAGTATTCTATAACACCGCAGGGTAACTGCAGTTAATGACATTTTATTATATATTTTCAAATAGCTAAAAGAGAGGATTTTAAATGTTCCCAACACAAAGAAATGATAAATGTTTGAGGTAATGGATATGCTAATCACCCTGACTTGGTAATTATACTCCATACAGTATTGAAATATCACACTGTATGTACCCCATAAATGTGTATAATTATGTATCAATTTAAAATAATAATAATAATAAACAATTTGAAAAAAAAATACCTATGCTAGGGCTACAGAAGATGCCTGATCTCTACTCTCCAGGAATTGGCTGGCTACTAAGGTTGGGTGAGCAGGTAAGGCAAGTATATAAATAATTATAATATAGAGTATGGTAAGATATGTGTCAGAAAAGAAGTATAAAGTGCTTTGAGAAGTGTGAAAGAAGAGAGCAAATACTACATCCCCAACTGCATAATACTAAAAAGGCTTCATAAAAGAAATGGTATATGAGATGCATCTTAATGGTAGAAAATGATTTCAATACTGGTGGAGATGAGGTGGTGAAAGAGAAAAGGGAAAAAAGAAACACTTAGAAAAGAGAAAAGAAGAGCACAGCTATAAGAAAAGAGAGAGTATATTTAGGCAAGTGAGTAACACAGCTTGGTTCTAATTCAGGGTTCACTTAAGAGAATAGTCAGAGATGCAGGTACAGAAGTAGGTGAAGCCCTACTGTGGAGACCTTTGAATGTATAGTGCAACCACGATAGTCTTGGGTCAAGAGAGTGATGAGACTACAGCTATGCTTTAGAAAGATTAATCTGGCAGCAGTGTGAAGCATGAAGTAAAATGGAAGGAAACTTTCAGAGAATTTTAGGCTAGAAGGGCAGACCTGAATCTACAATCTTAGCAAGAGGATGAGAAAGAAGAAATCTACAGTTCAGGAGAAAGTTGGGACTAAAGGTATAGACTTGGCAATAAACACGATCCCTGAGAAAAGAGTTTATAAAGTCATATAGCATAATGGCACAAATTCCACAGCCACAGTGCCTCGATTCAAATCCCAGTTCTGCCACTTACACAAAGAACAAAGCTTGTTATAAAATCACAATTGTCTTACACTTGGAATAAGATGGGAATGGGAAACTGTATTTCTGGGACACAGGAAAATTCTAAAGTCTTAGAGAGGCAAAGTCACAAGTAATTGCAACCACCTGTCCACATATTGTATAGGTGTAGCCCCCCACTACACTACTAATAAGACTCAATGAGGTAAAGCAGATGATGCCACAGGGAATAAATGGAAGGAGGCTTTATATCTGGAACAAATGGGTACTTGAAACAAGGTGGAGCAAGATTATATCAACTGTGTCCAATTCTACACAAGGGGAATTTAGTGAACATACCTTCAGATTTTATATAGTGAGGAAGAGAAAAAAAGCAAGGTCTGAAAGCTAAACATGAGCATTAAGCACGAATAAACCACAAAGAGGCTCATAATCCTTCTGGGATTCTTTTTCTCTCACACAGAGCTAAAAAGTTATAAAGCAAAGCTCTGAAAGCCTTTTATTAAAAAAAAAATAGATAATCCTATAAGGAGGCAAATGAAATGCACAAGGTTTTGTGTGTGTGTGTGTGTGTGTGTGTGTGTGGCATTAAGAAGCAAACAGTAACAATGTAGTATTTATCAAATTAGACATTAAATCATTGTAATTGGTAAGAAATACAACTAAAATACATCTTTTTCAGTCAAGAAGGCTAAAGGTACTACAAAACTTTTCAAATGCTTAAGAACAAAACACTAAGAGGCGAGCTTCAAATTTTACAGTTAAGGATGAGAATATATTTTAAGAAAATTATTTTAGGAAATAAAGCTAGTCACATAAAGAAAAAAGAGTAATACAACAGTTAATTTCCACTGTGCATAGACATATTCCACCTTTTGACACCGTATTTCTCCTTACTCCTTCAAGGCTATCTAACATTTGCCTTTATCCATTAATTCACTGGTTTTTGCTACAGAATTGGTATACAGTGAATTACAGATAGAGGGACAAAGTAGAAAAAAAATTGTTTCCTGACCTACTTTTGTCTTGATAACATCCCCTTTCCATCCTCATTCAATTATCCTTCCTACAATATCTCAAATCACTGTGTTATTATTAATACATTCCCTTCCATCTTCCAATAAGCAGAGCTCTCTACTGAGAAAATAAACTGCATGACCTCCACCTTCTAGAACAGTTTTCTACTGACAAGCATCTTAAACAAGTGTTTAAAAAATCACTTCTTTCATCATACACAATTTAATCCTTATAAATCAAGTTTCTATCTTTCTATACTACTGAAACATCATGCTGAAGGTCACCACTAAACTCAAACTCCAAATCCAATAGTTTTTTTCATAAATTCAATTCTTCTTGACTCTTCTATCTGATACTAGCAAGTACCCTATTCTTAAAATATTTTCCTTCCTAAGTTTTCACATATTACCCTGTTCTCCAAACTCTTCTTTCCTTGGTTCTCCTATTCTTACCACTCTTAATATGAACACCTCCCAGATTCAATCCTGGCTGCTCATCTCTCACCATTTTCTCCCTTGGGAAATTCTACACCCAGTACAAATACTCCCCAGATCTAGGCCATCTGGGAGCTCCAGTGCCACACTTCCAACCTCCTGGTGATCCTGTTGCCAGATTAACTTCCTAAAGCACCCTTTGATCAAATCACTACCTTACTCTAAAACTTTCACTGGCTCACACTTACCTACCAGATAGTAATCCAAAACAAACACGTTTTATCACAAATATGGGTCTTTTTGGTTTCTACAATTTTGCCTATACTGTTTCTTCCACTTAGAATGTCTTCTCATGTGCCCCCAGCCAAGGTAACAGGGGGAACCCTTCCCAGCCAGGGTGACAGTGGCTCACCCCTCCAGGAGGGGGTAGTTTCCTGGCTGGTTTCTGCCAGATACCCAGAGTGGATCATTGGTCAGGGCTAAGATGGGTGCAGACTCTGCCTCACTGCACCTGTGGGCAAGTGTGCATCTAGGTGTGTGCCTAGGTGTGGGACTGGGAAATGTCAGTGGGAGGCACAGCTGAGAGCACAGGTGTGTCCCCTGGAATTTAACCAGATGCACTGTTAGAGGTGAGCTTCAGGTGCCCCTGAGCTTGCTTCTGTAACAACGGAAATAAAATGTGTTGCAGCAAAAAAAAAAAAGAAAGGCTTCTCTTGGTTTAACTCTTCAGTTAGCTCCCATCCATCAAGATTCAGCTAAAGTCCTTTGCCTTAATGAAATCATTTCAGACTACTATACAATAGAGATTACTTTCTCTTTTGAAATCCAAAAGATTTCCAGTGGAGTTAGGTGGAAAAAAAAAAAAATGAAATCCAAAAGAATTCTCATCTTGTACAGCCATTTAGGTATTTATTATGTTTTTGTGGTATCTCTTAATTTGTCACGTCTTATGCTCATTAGGCTTCACCTCCTTCAATAACTGTCTCCCATGAGACTGTGCACAGTATTCAAATACTTATTAAATAGTTGGTATTAACTGTCACCAAAATTATAGATAAGGAAAAGTTCAAGTTTCTTGGGGGCAAGTACCAATTTTAAGGGAAGAGTATGCTATATTACAATTTCTTTTTGCTTCCTTTGAGAAACATCCTTAATCTGTAATAGCCATATTACATAAAAACAAATTATAAAAACAACAGAACTGATGCTAAGGTAATGTTTCAGTAAGTGAAAAGATCAGCACGGCAGTACTTCAGCATTCTGAATAACAAGGCAGTTATGCCTGCTCCAAACAGCAAGCTGAAAGAGGCCATGCAGAAGGCACTGTATTCCTTCATAATTTCCATCCTTCCTAAACTTTCCTTTGGTCCTCTGCTACCCAGTTTCATTAAGAACCACATTCCTACCCAAAGACCTTCGACTCCTCTCTAACCTAATGCTGATCCTGTCCCACAACTGCACAGTTCTCCTTGCTTCTCCTTTCTGCAGAGCCTTTTATCCCAATGCCATGTCATGTCACCTCTGATCCTCCACCAGCCAACTGCCCTGAGGGTAAAAGAGCAGCTCATTCTCTCATCTAATTCCAGGCCTGTTTATCCTCACTTCTTCCACTCTGATGGTAGCCAAACTTGCCTCCCTGAATAAAGAGGAATGGGCACACAAGAATGCTTCTTTGGTCCTCTTGACTCAATGGCCCTTTTGGAGTTCTCCAGTCCTCTCTTCAGGGTAGCAGATTAGATACCACACAAAAGGAAGAACAAAGGGATGAGCAGACAAGGATCTAACAAGAGGGCAGTCTGACCTGTCACCCCAGGGTAGACAGTTATGAGACAAACAGGGTAAGCATCAGGGCCAGGCCACAATGGAAAAGGCTGGTGGTATAGTGAACTGGTAGAAGAAGGGGAAAGAGCATGAGACAGGGTCAGTACTATGTCGGAGGGCAAACAGGGCCCTTGGTGAGGGAGAGGTCTGAAGGAAGCTAGATTATCAGAAGAGAAGGAAGGTAAAAGAAGGGCTGACTGAGGGAAGACAGTACTTACCACAATATCCCTTTTGGCTAAAATTTCTCTTGCAGAATGCTCGCAGAAAAAAAAAAAAAAGCCATTCTTCCTTCTCTGAAGGATAGACAGATGGAGGAGACAGAGGTAACAGATGTCAGGTTGAATGGAAGCTACCAAAGACTGTAGAAGGATAATTGAAATAAAACATAAAGCAATTATATTTGACAATATCCACTGGTTATGAACCTATTAAGGATGGTAAGAAATCTGGCCCATTTTCAATCCTTTAACTACACAAGACATGGTTCATTTTTATTTTATTACATTGGTGCAAAAGTAATCGTGGTTTCAGACGGTAAATTTTAAATCATTATAACGAGGCCCAAACACATCTTTATTAATCAAAATAGGAACCATTACAATCAACACATTTTTGCCAAGAAATAAGTTTATTTCTCGAGCATAAAAATCTATGCTTCGGGATTTGATAAACTCTTGGAGAACATTTTCTGCATCCTGCTGTTTGTGGAAGCATTTTCCCTGCAAAAAGTTGTTGAGATGCTTGAAGAAGTGGTAGTCGGTTAGTGAGAGGTCAGGTGAATATGGCATATGAGGCAAAACTTTGTAGCCCAATTCGTTCAACTTTTGAAGCGTTGGTTGTGTGACATGCGGTCGGGCATTGTAGTGGAAAAGAACTGGGCCCTTTCTGTTGACCAATGACAGCTGCAGGTGTTGCAGTTTCTGGTGCATCTCATTGATTGGCTGAGCATACTTCTCAGATGTAATGGTTTCGCTAGGATTCAGAAAGCTGTAGTAGATCAGACCAGCAGCAGACCACCAAACAGTGACCATGACCTTTGTTGGTGCAAGTTTGGCTTTGGGAAGTGCTTTGGAGCTGCTTCTTGGTCCAACCACTGAGCTGGTTGTCAGCTATTATCATGCTAAATCCACTTTTTGTCGCATGTCACAATCTGAGTGAGAAATGGTTCGTTATTGGTGCATACAAGAAGAGGACACTTTAAAACAACAATTTGGCCAGGTGTGGTGGCTCACGCCTGTAATCCTAGCACTCTGGGAGGCCGAGGCA